>JASDQU010199981.1:5835-18246 GCA_032191745.1 Picea mariana
AAAAAAACCAGCAATACCAAAAATAAGAAAAATCCTTACCCTAATGAGAGGGTGCAAGAAAAATCATGTAAAAGAAGATTGGATAAAACTCATGCTAAATTGGGATCTCTTTACTCATCCTAATGCTAAGCAATTCTCAAAATCTACACCAGACAAAGAAAAAATATCTTTGTCAATAGCATGGAAAAATTATATGAAAGAAAAGGACATCCAGATTTCCTTTTACGAGTGAAAAGCACAACAAGAATTTCGTGCCACATTCTTTAGAAACCAGTCAACAAGAAAAATACTTCCCCCTTTTCTCATACGACCTATCCTCACCCCACTTGTTTCCTGCCCTGTCCAAACTATATCCATCTCTGATCTGGGCAAAGAAATTAGCAAGCTAAAAACAGACATTAAAAAAGCCACAATAAAAGAAGATAAGCAACAAATCTTGTGCATTGAACACTGAAAATTCCATGTCCTTCTGGATATCATGATCAAGGGAAAAAGGTTTCGGTTCAAAACCTTACTAGATAATGGTTATGATCTAAATCTTCTAAACAAAGAAATCATTCCTGTCCAATTTTGGCATAAGACCCAACAAAATGCTATCGGTTTGGGAAACCAACCTACTCAACTACTCTATGAAATACCTGAAGCAACTTTATGTTTCCAACATTATTGTCTATCCTTAAAATTTCTGGTAACAGGAATCCCAGTTGCCTGCATTATTGGCACTCCCTTCTTTGTTGTTGTTGAGCCACATGGTTCTGCCATACTACCCAATAAATCTCCTGGTTATTTCATCAGTATTCCCTCCCCAACAAAAACTTTAAAGATCTCTATCCAACTCGCTTTTGTGTCTATACCCAGGATATCATCTCATATCCACACAGTCCAGAAAAAAGTACTAAAAATAGAATAATTGAAGGGAAAACGGACTGATCTAAGAATTAAAGATCAAATTTCTCAGAGCCATATACAGCAACAGATTTTAGAAATCTAGAAAGAATTTGAAGCAAAGGTATGCTCAGAAAATCCCATTGCATTTTGGCACCATGAAAAGCATGAAGTAGAACGTCCTTACAAAGATTCATATGAAGGAAAATCGTGCAAAAGCAGAGCTATCCCTATGAACATAGAATACTAAAAGATTTACTCTGATGAAATACAAAACCTACTCCACAAAGAACTTATCAAAGAATCTATTAGTCCATGAATTGTTACGGATTCTATGTAAATAAACATTATGAACAAGTAAGAGGAATCCCTAGATTGGTCATCAACTACAAACCTTTGAATATGGTATTGGCTGATGACACATACCCTATCCCTAACAAGTCCAGTTTGGTGACCAGAATTGTTGGAGCAAATATCTTCTCTAAGTTTGAACTAAAATCGGGTTTTTGGCAAGTGGCCATAAAAGAAGAAGATAAGTTCAAAACTGTCTTCAGTGTTCCCACAAGACACTATGAATGGAATGTCATGCCCTTTGGATTGAAAAATGCCCCTTCCAAATTTCAGAGAGTCATGGATGATGCCCTAAAACAATACTTTGATTAGTTGATTGTTTAGATTGATGACATCCTAGTATTTTCTTCCTCTGTTGAACAACACTTCAAACATCTCAAAAAGTTCTTGCAGATTATCCAAAAGGCTAGATTAGTATTTTCAAAAAGGAAACTAGAACTATTCAAAACAAAGATAAAGTATCTTAGGCACATCATAAATAATGGTGAATTGGTCCTCCAGAACCATGCTGTTGAATTTGCAAATAAATTCCCGAACAAAATTATGGACAAATTACAAATTCAAAGATTCTTGGGAAGTCTCAATTATATAAGCCATTTTTATAAAGATTTTGCACAAGATAAAAGGTTTTTGAATGATAGGTTGAAAAAAGAAGCAAATCCTTGGACAGACGCACATACCCAAGCAGTCAAGAAAATCAAGGCAAAAGCAAAAACATTGCCACTTCTTCATATATCTGACGATGATCTTTACAAAATTGTTGAAATGGATGCTAGCAATATTGGATGGGGAGTTGTACTCAAACAAATCAAAATTCATAATGGCATACAAACAGAAGAAATAGTTCAGTTTGCCTCTGGTCTCTAGCAACCTAGTGAGAAAAACTATTCTGCATTAGACAAAGAAATAAAATTTGCCTTGAATGTAATACACAAGTTTGAAATTTTTCCTATCAATAAATTTTTTTTCTTAAGAACAAATGTTGCAGTCATGAAAAGAGTTTTGAACAAAGAAGTTAAAAACGACAATGATGCCAAGTTTTCTCGATGGAAGGCTTTATTCAGTGATTTTGATCTTGATATAGAACATATCAAAGGTACATCTAATAGTATTCCAGATTTACTAAGCCGAGAACATTTGCAATCTCATGCAATGATCATCTCTGTTCATTAGCAAAATGGCTCAGAAGTCTTAACGTCTATCCCTGATTTTCTCAGTTGGGAACAATACAAAGAATAATGGAGGCCACATTGGGAATTAAGAAGCACTCAGATCATAAATTCAACAGTTTACATTGCCCACAAACAATGGTCTCTGAGGTTCGAGCAAGACCAACATCAAATGTTCTACTCCCCATCATCACCAAAGCAGCTCAAAAGGCATATGAAGATCAGGATGCTTTAAGCAGTACCTTCCATGATAATTATCTTATTTGGGAAATCCACAACCACAGAGGACCACATCAACAATACTATTGTTTGCACAGACCAAGGCTGTTACTACAGTCGCCTGAAAGAAATCCTACCATCTATTTTCCTAACAATGATTATGATTATTCTCGCTACAAAAACTTATGGTGGGATTTGTTACAAAAGGAAAATGACCTAAACCTGATCAAGTTTGGAAATGTAAACACGACCACATCAGAAAGACCTCCAACTTGGATAGTCGAATGGTGGGAAGCATTCGGAGTTAACAAAAGTGCAATTGATCCAGAACTAATATGTTCCATGAGTACTCTCCCACTTCACAGAGTACAAAACATCTACCAATATGGACCTAATGATGGAGAAATCTTGTTTAATTTTATTTTAAATCACCACCAATGGGTCAATCAAAACCCGAACTTCCATCCAAATGATGAATGGACAACCAGTCATAGTACGCAAATGCTATACGAAGATGTGGGACACATTGAGATATGAAGAAAATTTCACACTCACACTGAAAATGACTAATAAGTCTATCATGTCTTACTAAAAGACATTGGTGTCAGTCAATTTCCGTGGGTTGACGTTACGAACTCCACTTTGTACAAACTCTTATCGTTTATTTGTCGCAAGGAATCTTGGAAACCCAGAGCACTTCTCTGGCTTTTGGCGTGGTTTGAACCGCATTTCCAAGGTACTTCCAAATACGTGGAAAGATGATTAGAATCTTGGTTGGATGGCTCTTGCATGTTCTCTCCACCAAGTATACAATAAATCTAGAAAGTAGATTTGATTCTTAGGGGATTAAGTCGAATGTCTTTTCAAAAAATGATTCCTTTCTCCAAAAACTTGTATATAAGGAGAAGGGAGGTTCATAATAAGGGGTTTCAATTTTTAGTTGGTCTGAATCTTCTAAGCTCCCTCTCTTTGAGATTTGAATCTTTCTTTTAAGTTTCTTTGATAAGCCTGTGTGATTCTGGCTCGGCCAGCACGAACCTAAAGTGGCAGAAACATTTAATTTTAGTCTATCAGTCTGTGTTTAATGTTTTTAGAGAGAGCATCCTGTGCTCAAATTCAAGTCTGTAAACCCATGTCGTTTTGGCTCATATAATACAAATCATCTTCCGCATGTTTATCTCTGAAAATTGTCTATTTATTTTGCTATTTATGTTTGCCTACTAAAGCGATTGTCGAAAGTTCACTGGAGTTTGGTGCCCGAAAGTTCACTGAAAAGATTGTCGGAAGTTCACTTAGGTCCTGAAGAGCATCATGGTAAGTCCCGCTAGGTAGGTGGCCACTAAGGGTAGTAAGGCGTTGGTTTGTTCGAAGGTTCAAGCTGGGATTTTCTTGGGTTCACCTAGGGGGTTGCCAGGTTCAAACTAAGATCGTAGAAGAAAGCATCGACAAAAACAGAAAAACAAAAACAAGCAAGCAAAACAAGAAAAGACAACCTTTCAAGCTTCATTCTTCGTCGGAGGAAGCCTCTTTCTTTACAAAATGGTATCATATAAAACATTAAATACTTTACTTATATCAAATTTAAAACACTTTTAAATAGACAGATATTCAATATATTCAATATATAGAGCATTAAGCATATAAAATATTAAATACTTTACTGCAAGGTATATATTTTTTACCACCTTGATAATGACAATTGTTTGAGTTAAAGTTAATCCCATTCCAAAAATATTTTGATTGTAATTCATATATATACTAATAAATGTATTTGCTCTATTCGTGAATACAGATAAACAGGAAAACGATGAACGGTCGATGACAATAGTTTGAGCTTGAATACTAACGTTAATCCCATCCCAAAAATCTTGATTGTGGCTCAAGCAGATGCTAATAAACGTACTGGCTAGATTCCATGAACACAGATCGACAGGAAAACGCTTAACGGTTTACTTCTTTCTGGATAGGAAGAGAAAGTAGAGAAACTAAATACTTGGAGCAAAAGGATCATTCTGTATTTCTCCCTAAAATGTTCGTAGAAGAAGCTTTCATTAAATAGTGTATTACGAACTGAGACGTCTAGGGGAGTGAATTCTCGGGGTCTTAAACTTTTATGTCGATTTGTGCCTCTCTAGAGATTCATTACCTTGTTCGTTCATACAATTGGCAATATCTTAATCCCATTCCAGATATTCCAAATGAAAGTAACAATTATTTCCATGCCAACCCAAGGGATTGGGAGTATTCTAAACCTTTTTTGTTTTTTAACATTTGTTGATAACTATTATAAAAAAAAAAACTAACTTAAAACATTTAGATTAAACAAAAAAAAAAACAACCATAATCCATATTGATTCATACCTTTGGCAATATCTTAATCCCCATTCCATAAGGAAGTAACAGTTATTTCCATGCCAACCCAAGAGATGAGGAGTAGTCTAAATCTTTTTGTTTTTTAACATTTATTGGTAACTATTAATAAAAAAAAAAACTTAAAACATTTAGATTAAACAAAAAGCCAACCATAATCCATATTGGAAGTAACAATTATTTACATGCCAAACCAATCCCCATTCCACTAGGAAGTAACAATTATTTGCATGCCAACCCAAAGGATTGGAAGTAGTCTAAATATTTTTGTTTCTTAATATTTGTTAGTAATTATTATTAAAAAAAAACTTTAAATATTTAGATTAAACAAAAAAAACAACCATAATCCATATTGCAACAAGTGTGATATAGTAATTTGTTAAATTGAAATTTAACATCTATCATAAAAGTATTTAGTTTTATAAACAATTATAACATTTTGAATGTATTTGATTTAATAATAAATATTTTTTAAGAAAAATATAAAAAAATTATTGTAAAGCTTATATTTTATTATTATTTTTTAATTTAATTTTTTTCTAAAAACAAAGGAAAGATTTTAAAAGTATATTCACAATACAATTAATTCAATGTTATATTCACAATACAATCAATTCACTTTTATATTAATAAAATTAATTTAATATTATATTCACAATATAATCAATTCAGTCTTATATTAATAGGAGACATTATTTCCTTATAATTATTTTATTAACATAAATATTATAATATATTGAAATTTATTAAAATTCTTTAGAATTTTGTTTTTTTACTCTAAAGCTTTCTTTAATGCTTTTTTAGCATATAAATAAAATTCTAAAGAATTATAAGTAATCACTTACTCTTTTAAGGTCCAATAGATCAATTTAATTAATCATCATCATCATTATCTTTATATTGAAACAAAATATACATATAAAAATATAAAATAAAAAGACAAGTTAAAGAGTAAAAGAAAAGATAATGAGCATAGTCCAACTTGTACATATAAATCTATTAAGGGTGACGATTCTTTAAATACCGAGATACCTAAGTCTCTTAAATATCTCTATGGGGCAATTTGTTAGATTGGGTAATTAGTTAAATAAATGATACTATTTTTTAAAGAGGTTGACCCTTTTATCATTATTTGAGTGATGTTGATTTTTATGTTTTAATAATAATAATAATAATAATCTAATTTTAAGGTTACTATCAAGCTAGACATTAAATTGGTGTACGAGATTTCCTTGTTTATGGGATATATTATAGTCAAATTATAGTAGAGATATATTGGATTATATAAAGGAGAATTATATTGGATTATTGATAACCAAATAATGATGGTAAGAAATTAAATTTAAAAAAAAAAAATTATATTTTATTTTTTCTATTAATAATTTAAAATGTATTATCTTTTAAAAAAAAACAACACAATATAAAAACAATTTTATAAAAACAAATATGTATCAATAATAGTGAGTACCATTATATTGACAAAAATGTTATACTTAATTTTTTTGGCAGATTATCTAGCTCATTATATATTATGGTCAAATTTTCACAACTTTTAATATATGATAAGTGTGTTTAAGTTTTATTAATCTTTAAAATGAATAGATACATCTTGTTTAATCATCGATTATAAGTGTAAAAATAAGTTAAATATACATTATAATGGTTTGAAAAAGGGTCAATTTTTCTCTTTTCTCAAATATATGCAATATTTATCTTGAATTGAGCATATCTAATTGAAAATAATTTTGGGTGATTAATTTTTTAGAAAATATTATTTAAATATATTCATCAATATCAATTATCATGTGATGTAAAGATAATCAATTCTAAATTTATGGCCCTCTCAAATTTTTGTTTTTGAAAAACAACTAATTTAAAAAAATTCTAACTGATTAATAATTAAAACTTACTAAAACTTTAATTTGAGGTTTTATATGAAGAAATTTCACCACCAAAAAAAGTCAAAACCATGTCCAATCTAAAGAATCAGATAAGCATGGTGCAAATCCCTATAAAATTTCATCTCAAACTAAAATCCCTGCATCATCATGTATTTTTAGAAATATTTCTTAATATAATATTTCACATAACTTGAAACCTTGACTAGAGACTCATGACTTTTTATGGTATGTAAGAAGATATTATAAAGTTTGGGTATTAGAATGAGGTAGAGAAACTCAAAGTAGAGATCAATGAAGTTTTGATATTCAATTTTGGGATTGATGAGGATTTAGTTAAAAATTTTAATAACTCTAATTTTGAAGTAGATATAAATATACTATTTTTAAAATAAATATGGGAAAAAAAGATCATTTAAAATAGCACTTTCTTTTTAGCTATACTTTCACATATTTTTCTTTTTAATGAAGAACAACTACTTGAAATAAATATATATATTGTGAGATTATTATGAAAATTAAAAAATGTAACTCATAAAATTATTTACTATTTAAAAAATAAATCATAAATTGAAAAATAAGTAATAATTTCATTGGATCTATTTTTCATATATATTTAAAAAATTACAATACTTTATAAAAAAAATTAAAACATATTTGTGATTTTTTTTTAAAAGAAATTCAAATTGTGTTATACATAAAAAGAGATGCTCTCTTCCAAGCTGGTTGCAATTGGCTTTCTGGCTTTTCTTAAAACATAGTTTATTCCAAAAGTTACACTTAATTCCAATAATTTACCTTGATTCAATTACTATTTAAAAATAAAATCATAAAATATAAAAAAAAATAATAGTTAAAAATTAAAAATTAAATCATAAAATAATAAAAATAATTTTAATAATAATAATTAAATTATAAAATAACAAAAATAATTTCCATAATTAAAAATAATTAATAATTTCATATGAATCTACTTTCTATATATATTTAAAAAGGGACCATACTTTATCAAAAATTTAAACATAAACATATTTTTTGTTTTGTCTTTTTAAAGAAACTCAAATTGTGCTATATATAAAAAGAGATGCTCCTTCTAAGCTATCAGCCAATACGATTCTTGGATTTTGGCTTTTTTTAAAATATAGTTTATTCCAAAGGTTGCACTTACAGAAAGGACAATACTTTATCAAAAATTTAAACATATTTTGTGTTTTGTTTTTTAAAGAAACTCCAATAAGATTCTTGGATTTAGGCTTTTTTAACATATAGTTTATTCCAAAGGTTGCACTTACAGAGAGGACAATACTTTATCAAAAATTTAAATATATTTTGTGTTTGTAATTTTTAAAGATACTCAAATTGTGCTATATATATAAAAAGAGATGCTCCTTCTAAGCTAACAGCCAATACGATTTTTTTTTTTTTAATATAGTTTATTCCAAAGGTTGTACTTAAAATAGTTTTTTTTTTTAAGGAATTCAAATAATTTACCAATTCTTATTTGTAAGAATAATTTTTTACAAACTGATTATAAAGAAAAATGAAAATATAATATATAATAAATTAAAATGTAGAAAGTCTATTTGGAAATAATGGAGTATAATGGAGTAAGAGTCACTTGCAAGAGATAGTTATGTAGAAGAACTCTATTAGTCAAGATTTAGTAGAGTAGTTGAAGTCTATTTCACTTAATGTACATTCTAGTTTTCTGTGGTTTGATGTAATCGACTAAGTAGAGTAGTTTTCTATATAATGATGTAATCATTCCTCATTCAATAATACTCAAACTTTAAGCACGTTTGAAAACCTAAAATTTCAGCTTGCGTGTATTACAATAAAGATTTCTGCACTCCATGAGGCGTGAGGTAATATTGGTGCCACTATTTAAATTGGTGAGTTAAATTTTTTCACTTTATAAATCATGAAGGAGTTATTACAGGATGGCCTATGATTTAAAGTGGATGTGAAGTATAAAATTTTATTAAGTGAATATTTTGTGAGGAATAAACTTTATAAAGTAGATATTAAAGTTTATTAAGGTGGTTATAAGTGTGTATTAAAAATAAAATAATTTTTTTTTTTAAGAAATTTATATTTTTTTTATGCATGGAGTGGTGTTAACATGCATGGAGTGGTGTTAAGGTTTCTTTTTTAAGGATTTATTATATTTCTTTTAAGAAAGATGAGCGTCGAGATAAAGATGGATCGGTGGATTCGAAGGTAGAGCGATGGACTAAAATTTGACGAAAGTTTGATATTCTTGGTGATTCACCACCTTCAGGCTTGAAGTGTGTTTAGTGATACAAGGATCTATTGTCTGATCGAACGAGCATACACTTGCAGAGATGGTGAATCCTCTAGTGGAGACCTACCTCAACGAAGCCAACAAGTTAGATGGATCAAATTTCATTAACTGGAAATTCAAGATGCAGACGCTCATGGAAGGCTATGGTGTATGGACCATTGCGAAGGGAACTGAAGTGAAACCAAATGCGGCTGCCAGTACGACAACAACACAAATCCAAGACTGGGATAAGCGTGAAAACAAGGCAAACGTATTGTTACGCATGTCTATTAAAGATAGCATAATTTCAGATATTAGAGAAGCTAATACTTCTATTGAAACCTGGACAATGCTTAAAACATTGTATGAAATTAGCGATACAAATCGCATTTTGTTCCTGAAAACTAAATTTCTAGGCATTAGATGGATGGAAATGAATCTGTTAGTTCATTTTTGGGTTGTATTAAAGAGGTGAAAGACAAGCTAGGAAATATAGGGGAAACAGTTTCCAATACTTATCTTGTCACTATTACCTTAAATGGTATGCTAGAAGATTATTAGATATTCATAATAGGTCTCGCAGCAAGGAAGAAACCTCCTACTTTTGAAGAACTGACAGGTATTTTGCTGCAAGAGGAAGAGAGGCGCGGGAATCTGAAGCCTCGGAATAAAGATTTGGCACTGTGTTCAAATAAGAGATCTGCGAGAGGAAGATCGGGAGAAAGAGGCAAAGGAGGCAGTTCATGGCAGAGAGGCAATTCATCGCAGAGAAGACAATCTCCAAGGTCGAATCAAGGTATGCAATCTAACATGAATGAGTCAAAGAGTTGTTTTTATTGTGGTCAACCTGGACATATTGTTAAAGACTATCATAAGAAGAAGAGTGATGAGGCTAGGAATAAACCTAGAACACATTCAGGTCATTATGCAGAAAAATCTTCAAATCGTGATCTCAGATTGTTTATTGTCAGTGATGATATGGATGAACCCCCGAATTTTGATTCACGAGATCTTAGGCTATTTGTGTCTAACGGTGCTTTATCTGCTGAAACAGATGATATTGATGCCTGGTTTGTGGATTCTGGAGCATCAATACATATGACTTGTAATAAGAACTGGTATGTTAATTTTAAAGAAACAGAGAATGGTGCCAGCATATATCTTAGAGATGACCATGCTCATTAGATCAAGGGATATGGAGACATTCCTGTGAAATTGTCGAATGGTATTGTTCATCACATTCACAATTTGGTGTATGTACCAGGGATAAAGAAAAAATTGATCTTTGTGTCCACCATCACAGATCAGAACTTAAAGGTTGAATTCTTCAAGAATTATTGCATAGTGAAGGATCTGTTGGACCAATTCAAAATTGTTGCAGTGAGAGTAAGAGAATGAGGCCTATACAAACTTGATGTTACCAACAAATCACATCACACACTGACTTCTACAACTATGCCAACATAGATTCTTTGGCATCAAAGGCATGGCCACATCATTCATCCTGATTTATTGTTACTACAGAAAAAGAATATGGTTGAAGGACTTCCCATTTTAAAGAATGAGAATGTTGCCTGTGATGGATGTGCATTAGGAAAGATGCACAGAGATGAATTCCCCTCTAATCCTGATAGGAAAAAGAGAGATGTGTTAGATCTTGTGCATACTGATGTTTGTGGCCCTATGTAGACTAGGTCTTTCGGAGGTGCATTTACTTTCTGTTATTTATTGATGATTGCACGAGATACACATGGGTTTATTTCCTTAGAAGAAAAAGTGATGTTTTCAAGTACTTTAAGGAATTCAAAACCATGGTGGAAAAGCATACAAGAAAATCCATCAAAATCCTTTGTTCAGAACAAGGGGGAGAGTATAAATCAGGGGACTTCATCAAATATTGCAAAGATCATGGAATAGTACAACAGTTTACAGTACCTCACACTCCACAGCATAACAGAGTCACTAAAAGGAAAAACAAAACTCTGGTAGAGCGTGCACGTAGTATGATGAAAGGTAATAATCTCTCAAATGCATTTTGGGCTGAAGCCATAAATACTGCAGTTTATTTAAATACTAGAATTCCAACAAGGTGTCTAGATAATGTTACTCCTTGTGAAGCCTTGTATGGTTCCAAACCTGCAGTTCATAATTTGAAAGTATTTGGGTGTAAGGATTTTTTTCATATTCCAAAGGAGAATAAGAAGAAATTGTATGCTAAAGCCATTAAATGTATTTTCATTAGGTACTGTTCTGAATTCAAAGCATACAAACTGTTTGATCCTTCTACTCACAAAGTAGTTACGAGTAAATATGTACTTTTCCATGAGCAGGAAGAAGAAAATCATGAAAACAATAGTCATGAGTTATGGCATAGACTTTTTGATGAAGGAGTTAAAGAAGAGCAACAACAACCATCACAGCAGTAGCCACCACAACAGCAGCCACAACCCCAGCGACAGCAACAGCAAGAAGCACTCGGTGATATGGACACTTCAAGAAGTCACAGTTCACCTTGAGGCGAAGATAGATCTTCACAACGTGGGGAAGAAGATAATCAGTTTTGAATATCTTCACGATAGGTTCGACTCCCTGAGAGGTATAGAGACTATGCCCTAATGGGTATCATTTCAAATGTCATAGAACCCATGAGTTTTGATGAAGCCAATGAACATGATGAATGGAGAAATGAAATGGAGGAAGAATATGAATCTATAATGAAAAACAATACTTGAGAATTGATTGAATTGCCTAAACATAAGAAGCCCATTGGATGCAAATGGATATACAAACCCAAGTCCAAGTTTAAATCATATGGTAGTATAGATAAATATAAGGCTATATTGGTTGCAAAGGGGTATTCACAAACATAAGGTATTGATTATGCTGAAACATTTGCACCAATAGCTAAATTTAATACTATCAGATTGTTAATTTCTTTAGCTAGAAAGTATGATTGGAAGCTACACCAACTAAATGTTAAATCTGCATTTTTGAATGGTGAGTTAAAGCAGGAGGTTTACCTTACTCAACCTGAAGGGTTTGTGGAACATGGGAAAGAACAATTAGTGTGTAAGTTAAAGAAAGCATTGTATGGACTAAAACAAGCACCTAGGTCATGGTATGAGAAGATAGACTAGATTGCTTTCTTCAACGGGGTTAAATGAGGAGCAAAAGTGATCCAAATCTGTATACCAAATTTGATGAGTAGGGGTATATAGTATTGATTTCCTTATAT
>JASDQU010199982.1:3510-14124 GCA_032191745.1 Picea mariana
GATTACAAAGTGTTTACAAATTTACAAAACAATAAATTAATCCAATATACAATTACTTACAAGAAAGAATTACTCAATAAAGAATAACATGTACATTCACTCACAAGATTTACAAGTTAAACAATAATATATTACAACAATAATCTAACCAATTGTTTGTTCAATATGTGCAGGATATAGAAGATCAAAGCATCAAATTACATCATCATTTACACAAGATTACCATCCACAATTACTTCATCAACAAGATTACAAAGGAGAGTTAAGCACAATTATTATGAAGATATTGAAGATCATCTACACTCTTTATTATTAAGTCCACCAAGTATTATTAGATTTGGCCAAGGGTTTAATAATTAGGCTTTTCTTAAGTTTTATAAATTTAATTAGCTTTCACCAAAACCTCCTCCTCCTGTTGCTAAATAATTGTTGGGTGCTCAAGATAGTAAGGCAACGAGGCCCACCCTAGCTTCCACGGTCAGCCCTGACAGTAAGAGTACTTCCCGGAGAGGACACCCACCTAGAGTGCCACAGGACAGTCCCCTGCCACTACCCTTCGTTGTTTTCCTCAAACCCGTTTTAGATGGTGGAGATGGTGGTCTAAGGTACCCTAAAATAGTCTATTAAGTATATATAATAGTTAAGTAGACTTTTAGGTGATTACAAGAGTGTTTTGAGAGTTTTAAGGTACTTAAAAAGTGCAAAATTATGAGATGGCCGAAACTGAAAATGCTCAAAAATGTGTTGTTAAAGATTGAACCATAAAGTGCATCAACACATAAGAAGTAAATGAGATACAAGGCTTAAAGAGATAGATACATTTAGATCGCATACACATCACATTAGTTGATTAAAGACCATAAATCCAATGGCAAGAGCATCTTGTCTTATGAAATGAAAAAGAAAATTTAATGTGTTTGCCAAGTTAAACCAATCAAGAGAACTCAAGCCCAAGACGTGGCTATTAAGAGATATTAAAAAAAGAAACAATAACCACTTATTATTTAAGCATCACAAGAGATATTAAACATATGATTAAGATATGTGCTTAAGAAGATTTAAGAGCTTGAATGAAAAATAGATCTAGTAAGAGCAAGATAGATATTAAGTGTGTTGCCCAATGGGCTTAAGAGACGAGATCTGATCTAAAGCATAAACATGAGAGCATAAATCCACTTAGCTTAATCACATAACATGAGAAAAATAAAGTTAAACACTTACCCTTACCTCTTTGGGGGTTTCTCACCCAACTAGGTAGGTACTTAGTTATCTTGTCTTAGTTATTAGAGTGTTTTCTTAGATCTTGTTATTATGATTACTTAGCAAGAGATGAGATAGCAAGAGAGGAGATCAAAACAACAAACTAAAAAAAGGTAGATCTACAATCAATCAAATACTACCCACGTGGGGTTGAGAAGGTGCCCACACCTTCTAAACCTCACGGCCAAACTAGGAGAAAAATTCAGAAAATGAAAAGGAAATGCTAGATCTATCTGCGTCCTAGCCTACCCACAAGCTTGAAGAAGAGGGGAGGCCGTACCACTTCCCCTCTTACACCTCAAGCCCAATCTAACTAGCAAACAATAAGAAAAATACACTATTTGAGCTAGAAAAATGACTAGAGAGTAAGAAATAGCTACCAAGTTCCCCCAAGGGGCTGTTGAGTGTTGTATGTGTCCTTTTGGGGCAGCCAAGAGCCTCCTATCA
Source organism: Picea mariana (assembly GCA_032191745.1). Taxonomy (NCBI): domain Eukaryota; kingdom Viridiplantae; phylum Streptophyta; class Pinopsida; order Pinales; family Pinaceae; genus Picea; species Picea mariana. The sequence goes on from JASDQU010199982.1 coordinate 5,218, forward strand.
GATCTGATATACCTGTTAAAACAACAAGGTCTTCTTGCTAGGATGGCTACATAAAACAAACAAACGTTAAGGAAACCCTTGCCCTATTGGGGAGAGAATTTTCCACAAGACAAAATATAGATTTTAAGATTATTTTGACCTATCTAAACCAAGATATGCTAGCTGAAAATGAGATGGATGTATAGCGATAAAGAGAAAGATAATAAATCTAGATCTTTGGAGTGTGAGAAACTACAAGTGACCCTTCAATCCTGAAGGAGTTCCCAATGGAGCTTTGAAAGTGAACCTGCAATACTCTTCCAAACTCAAGCATACAAGAGACAAAATGTTGATGAAATGATAATAAATGACACTTCAATTTACACCACACATCAAGATTCATAGACTAATAAGCATACGCATTACTAAGCCTACTTAGATAACACTTTACCTAAGATCTAGTGTTGCATGAAAAGAGAAAGAATATGAAACAATGTTACCTCCATTACATAAGAATGACAAGCATACGGATTACCCTTCTTGTTGTCCTCCAAAGCTTCTTGAATATTATTACCAAAAGAAATAGATCTTGGAGAGGAATACTCCAAAACCCAAGAGCTAGAATGAAATGAGAATGAATGAAATGACAAGAGAGAGAGAGGAAAATCAAGTAGCATAACAATAACTCAAGATATGGTGAGTTGGGAGAGAGAAAGGAGATCTATTTATACTTGGAGAGGCAAACCTACCTCTCTTGGATCTAAGCCAAGTGTCCAACACCAAGCAAATGAGTAGATCTCAAGGCTAGGGCACACTTCCTAGGATTTGCACAATAGATCTAGGGTGTAGAAAAATAGAAAAATAAATTAGATAGATCTAAGGGCATGTAGGAGGTGTGGGATTTGTACCAAAGAATATGAAGAGGCTCAAATAATTTTTAAAACAATTATTTGTTGAGTTTCAAGGTGAGGGAGGGTGCACCACTCTTGGAGGGTACACCTCTTGGGATGAGAAGAAGAGATGAGAGGCTAGGAATAGAGTGTGAGGTTTTGGGATCACACAAAGGTGAGGTAAAGGCATGGGATCTGTGCCAAAGAAAAGTGAAGAGTCACATTTTAATAAAAAAACGTCACTTTCATTGGAGAGAGGAAAAGGAGGGCATAACTCTCTTGGAGAGTGCTCCTTTTGGTCAAAAATCAACCCAAACTCAAGTATGGGTGAGGTGGAGTGATAAGAATCACTACTAGGAGTGATAAGGAGGTTAAATGAAGTGAAAAATTAGGAGACGGGGCCACACCAAAGTCACAAATTAATTAAAAAGTGAAAAACGTCAATCCCCCTAGGGGGGAGTAACTTTTGAGTGTGGGGGTTGAGAAAGGGGTTGAACAAGGTTGGAAAGGGTTAGGAGGCTAAGGTTATGCTTAGGGGGTCTCTCTCTAACCATCATTTCAACATTTCACATCATCTAACTCATTATTACAATTTTTACAATTTGACATGTTTGGACTTTAGCAATTAAAATTGTTGTTATAGATTGACTAACATTCCGGGTGGACTAACCCATGGCTAAAGTTGTCTGACTGAGCTGAAACTTGGTCCAAGGATGTAGGGGGTGCTATTCCATTTCTTTTGAGCACAAATACCCCTATCAAAAGTCCAAGGATGCAATTTTTACAATTATTGCTCAAAAACAATTAATTAATTAAATAATTAAACCTCCAAACTTAGGGAAATTTAATTAAAAATTAATTAATTAAAAAAAACTAACCTAGACTTGACGAAATTCCGCAAAACTTTCTATGATGTCTTGCATGGTCATTTACAATGATTTCCCTATATAGTTACCAAAACATAAGCCCACTAGAACGTCATTCACCACTTTGGAGGACATGTGTAAAGTGTGAGGGAAAAACTCAAGGGAAATCAGTAAGGTTGAAAAACCCACTGATATCCTGAGGATAAAAAACCCTCGGTGAACGGAACTCTCCTAGTGAACCGATCCCAAGGTAATTGACCTAGACATGACTCATGCGGACCAATTACATTATTAACCCATGCAGGGGTGCAAAAATTCCAATTACAAAAATAAGTGTTGGGCCAAACACAACCCTGTAGAACCAAAGGTATTCAACCACACTGCATCTGTCAATGCATATCTTCATGGCACATAGTTGACCACCGGTGCTAAATGGGTGGTCAACAGACTGATGGGGAAGTTTCCCATTTTTCACTTGTGGCTTTTGTCGTGGCGGTGGCAGTGATGATTATTGCAGTAGGCCCCTTGCAACCGACGATCCTAATTCTTCACTAGCAGGCGTAGGGTGCAGCCCCCTACTAGCTTATGCGTATGTCAATGCTACAATGTTTACAAACAATATAGATTTCGTTTTTCAATCCCTCCTCTCAAATCTGTCTCATGGCTTCACTACTTAAGCGCAAAACAAATCTGCCAAAACGGATCCTGTATATGGTCTTGCAGTGTGTCAGAAGTATTTAAGCACCTACGAGTGCACAAAATGCATCGAGTAAGTGGCGATAAAAGTAAAAGCATCCTATCCCCAAACTAATGGTGGTCAGATTCATCTGGATGGTTGTATTTTCCGCTATGAGAATTCTACCTTTTATTATCAAACTGTGGACCTTGGGTTTTCCTATAATTGTACCTCCACAAACGCCAGCGATCCATAGACATTCTCTCAAAAGGTTCAGGACTTATCCACGGAACTCATAACCAACGCTTCTACAAAGAACAGTTATGTAGTTGGTTGATTTCATGGTTCACATCTTAATGTCGAATTAATGATTAACATGGTTTGGGCCATTGAAATAGACATTTAAATGGTGTTGGAGAAATATCAGGTTATGAATGGGGCACTTTTGTTGGAAGAAATCATCAACCATGTGCAGTTGGTGCAGATCCAAGTAGAGGTAAAAAATAATAGTTAAAATGGCTAAGAATAAAGAAATATTTAGGTTGTGTAAATTTTTCCTTCACGTAATAGTATCAACAATACCTTTTTAGTGAGTCCCTAGACATACAAGCATGAAATAAAAATATTTTGGCCGATGTTTGAACATGTGTTGAACCATTGGGTTTGGATTCGGGGGGGGAATCATGAGATCTCACCCCTTCAAACTCAATGACAACAGAAGGATCATGGCCCCAATAAACTCACTTGCTACAATTGACAATACATCGATCTTAGTTACAATTTGTATTTCTTTCCCTGGGATCATTTAGCGCAATTTTCACTAAATGTTTTGGGAAAGAAATCTACAAATAGAAACAACTCGAGAATGGTGAATCACTGAAATAAGATGTTTACACTATTAAATTCATCTCCATGGGACAATGCCAATGATGCCTTTCTTCACTAGTCCTTGACCATACAAGGAAGCATAATAGATTATTTTGGATGTGGTTGTTTGCACATGTTTTAAAGCACTATACTTGGATTTGGGGTCAAATCATGAGATCTCACACTTTCAACCTTAGTGATTGCAAGGGGATGATGGTCCCAATGAAACTAATTTTCTTCAATTGATAACATGATGATAGCATGATGTTCTAAGTCACAATTTGCGCATTCTATCTATGGGACCATTTATGACACATGTCTCTCAATTATCTAGGAAGGTGATATACAACTTGAAACAACTCAAGCATGATGAGTTAGTTTGATAGGGTATATGTTCTATTGGATTCCTCTCCATGGGATAGTGCCAATTATGCCCTTCCTTCTCTACGATTCCTTGGCCATACAAGCATGCAAAAGAAACACTTTTGGACAATGTTATTTGCACATGTGTTAAAGCACCATATTGGGATATGAGGGTCAAATAAGGGATCTTGTGTTTTCAACTTGGCTAATGGCTCCAATGAGACTCACTTGCAACAACTAATGATATGTCATTCCAAGCCATAGTTTGCATTTTCTTCCCTCGAGACCATCTAGGGAAACTGTCCTTAAAATGTCCAGACAAGAGATGTACAAATTGAAACAACTAAAGAATGTTGAGTTAGTTTGATGAGTCGTGATGTTGGATCATTTCCATAGGATAGTGCCAACAATGCCCTTCTCCATGAGTCCTTGGCCATATAATATTGCATAATAAATGATTTTGGATGAGGCCTTTTACACATGTGTTAAAGCACTAGATTTGGATTTGATGGTCAAATCATGAGATCTCATGTATTCAAGCCTTAGAGACTACATGAGGACAATGATCCCAATGAAATTCAGTTGTTGCGAGAGATGACACAATGTTTTGAGTCACAATTATCATTGTTTTTCCCTCGGAACCATTTAGGGAAAGTGTCCTTGAATTGTATAGACAAGAAAACTACAACTTCAAACATAACAATATTGAATGAGATCATTTTCACTGTGTTAAAGCACTGGATTTGGATCTAGGTGTCAAATCACGAGATCTTGTGCACCCAACCTTGGTGATAATAGGGGATGAAATCCCCAATAAAACTCACTTGCTACAATTTATAGCATATTGTTCGCAATCACGATTTTCATTTTCTGCCCTAGGATCATTTATGAAAAGTGTCCTTGAGTTATCTGAGAAAACAATATACAACTCAAAACAACTCAAGAAAGATGAGTCAATTCCACAAGCTATTTATGCTTCAGTATCCATATAACAGTACCAATGGCTTCTCCATGAGTTCTTGACCATGCAAACATGAAGAGGAAATTATTTTGGATTAATTCATTTATAGACATGTTAAAGCATCATATTTGGATTTGTATGCCAAATCATGAGGTATTACACATTCAACCTCAATCACTACATAAGGAGGATGGCCCCAATGAAACTCACTTGCTTTAACTAATGGTGTGGCATTTTGATTCAAAGTAAGCATTTTTTTCCATGGGACCATTTAGGGAAAGTGTCCTTGAATTGTCTAGACAAGCAAGCTATAACATGATACAATTCAAAAATCGTGAATTGATTCGACAAGTTGTTTACTCGCTTGGATTTATCTCCATAGGACATTGCCAACATATTTTTATAGGATGATTTGTTGGACAAAGAGCTTGCAGTGACTTGAAGAAAAGATGCAAGCCTACAGGAGTTGCAACAATGGGAAAACCCTCAAACTAGAGAAAACATTTAGCAGGAGAGTGGCACCCTAGGGAATTTGCAATGGACTATAAACCCTACAATTTAATTGATGTCAATGTTTATGCCATCTAAATTTCTCTTTTTCTTTGTAAAATAATATATATTGCAAGAAATTTAAAACAAGTACCAATAGTGTCCATACACTTTTGTATGTAATGTATTAGTCAATTATGAACCATAGTCAAAATAAAGCTACCCAAAATCATGGACTCTATATACATACAATAGTCTATATATATATATATATATACACACACTTTTGGAATATGCATAGTGGACTCTATATGTGTCTATAGTTTCATCGACGGTAGCCTATAGAAAAATAATTTTAGAAGTAAATATATTGAGAGGTATTTAGAAAAATGGAAGTTTTAGTCTATTTGAAGCCCAAACCACCAAGTTTTCCATCCTAAACTTAAATATGAAGGAACCAAATCAACAAACACTATGCTAGAGTTTTCACTCTCAACTGAAAAAAATGAATGAAAAGAATGTGCACTTGTTGGAGTGCACACACACTTTCATGTCTAAGTATTCACAAGGTATGTGTAACAAGATTGTTCCAAAGGAAGCTTGTAGTCATCTAAGGTCATCAAAAGATATTTACTCACCACAAAGGACCTTTCAAGGGTATCCTTGGTCTTCCTATGGGAATAATCAACAGTAGGATTTTTTTAAGAATGAGTATGAGTCTCTGGAACTCTGATATGGTCAAAGGAACAAACCCAAGAGTTAGGCCCTAAAGGAATCTTATACACTTATGGGGCCAAGAACAACACTTTGAATGAACACAAATGATTATTGAGGGCATTATTTACCTCTAACTAGGTATATAGGTAGCACTAGTATTTTTTAGCACTAGGTATGGGTCTCACGACCCTAAACATGTCCAAGAGAGGAAACATGAGAATTAGGGCCTAAAGGAAACTTCTAGCCATATTGATGCAAGAAGGATGCCTTGAACAACCACACATGGACACTTAAGAGTATCATTAGCCTATTATTCTGGATTTCAATGCCACTAGGTGGTTTTGAGCAGAAAGCATGTGTCTGAGGGCCTTGAAAATGATTTATCTCATCTCACCTCCTCTCCCTTTTCCCCTCTCACCCCACCTCCTCATGTCCACATATCATATTCTTACCTATCTCCATCCCCTAGACATCAACCCTTCTTCTCCACCTTTTCCTCTATTTCACCACCCCCTCATACCCACTTCCCCTTGTCTCACCTATCTCCCCCTCTTCTTGCCCCTCCCTCTTTTCCACCTTCCCTCTCTGCTCACCTCCTGTCCCAAATCCTCCATCCCCTCCATGTTCTCTTCCCCTCATCTTCACCCTCCCATAAAATGGTTTCTCCCATGCATGAGTATATTGAATTATGGTTGAACAATGCATTGATAAACATAAATGAGCCAGATCAGCCCAAGTTAGTTACAACTACCACGAAAAATCTCGCTGAAAACTCTACAAAAATCACTACAACAAGAAAATAGAAAGATCTTTCCACCCATCATTTTAATTCAAGTAATCACATTATTTATTTTTTCTCAGTTGGTAGTCACCCAACCTTTCTTATTTAGTATTTATAAAAACCAAAGGTCGATCCCTAATTATGTCTCTTTTTTTCCTTCCAGATCTTTCTTTAATTTCATGGCCAGTGGGAGCTCAATCGTAGTCCTCCTTCAAGGATGAATACCTTTTAATTTTTCATAAACTTTTCAAAAATTATTATTTTCAATACAAATATTTATATTTTTTAGGATCCTTGGATAACTATTCAAGGCATTACATTAGTTATTTCTCATAATTTGATTTTAAATCAGGAGGTTTCAAATGTATGTTCATCAAAATATTTTTCAAGTCTAATGCAAAAATCATGTCAACTTCTTTGTGAATGAGGTACATGTGTTTCTTATATTTTCCAATGATGTGTTATTTTGATCATGCTATGATGGAAATGTTATCTTTTCAAATTCCTTATCCTTATTATTTACAATCTTGTATCATATCATGAATGTTCATTTTCCGAGTGAGCCTAGTCCTGTCTCAAGAATCCTTCTCATGTGAATGTTTATCTTCTGAAAACTTAGTCTTTTACAACCTTTTCTATAATTATGAAATATTGATAGAGGAGTACCACCTCTTTAAAACTTGGGGGCGTTTATCCTCCTTGTGTTATCTTAAATATTTTAAACCATCTTTTAGATCAACAATACCCCATAAGGGTCTCATGTGGTGGTTCAAGGATGAGTCTAGTAATATATCCTAAGAAGTTTCATGGGTTATAGGTGTTCTTCATGGAACATGAATCTATGAATATTCATTTATAGAAAAAGGATATTGTTTTCCTCTTGTGACCTTGGTTAGACCTCAAGACCCATTATTGGTTCACAGGTAATGTGGTCATGTTACCCATATTCCACTTCAAAGTGAATGATACCCTACATAGGTCATATACAGTGATTTGAGGACTTATCCATATTTCTTGATCTTAAGAAGCAAGGTTTAGGATTGGTGGATCTAGTTTCCATATCTCAACTATGGTCAAGAACCCAAGACCCATCCATGATGCCTAAGACCTTGTAATGGTGCTCATATTCAACTCAGATGCCAAAGACACCTTATAGAAGGCTTATGTCATGGTTCATACGTGTTGTTCATGGTGGTTGATCTCGAGAAGGTTCAATTAGGACTTAATGATGTTTCTTCCCCCTTGACCATGTCTATTCATTGACACAAATTTATAGTGCACAAAACATACTCATCGTGTCAAAGACCCACTAGAGGGGTGTGGTTTCATGTGTTTTTTCATGGTACTAGATTCTAAGAAGGATTATTTGGGAAGTATGGGCCTTTTTTTCCTCCATTGACATTTGTTAGATCTCAATCCATTCATGTTTCTTGAGAATCTATTCATGGCACCCATTACCCCATATTAGGCCAAATATATACAATGCAACATCATAAAAATGATTGGGGTCCAATATCAAATAATTTGTTGAATATAGATTCTTCTTTATATTAATCACTTGGTCCATAGCAGTGGAGCTTGTGGACAAAAAGGTTAGTTTTTTGGCTCACACCATGTCCTAGAAGAAGTTTAGAATGCATTAGAATCCATTTATTTTAGACCTTGAAGCATGACTTGCGCCAAGAGACCCACTATTGTGCCAACCCTTGTAATATTTTTCGTGTCAAATTTGAGGAGTATTTATTCCTTGCAAAGGGATTAAAAAACGTTTTAGGGTCAATTTTGAACTCGTTGTAACAAAAAATATTTGAATGAATGAAACAAAAAGGAACAAAGGCACATCCTCTTCTCAGTTGTTGAAGGAACACCACAAAATTTGTTCATCAACTAGCTAAGATTCATGATCATGTTTTCATTACTCTCTAGGTGTCTCAAGAGCACTATAAAGGCTTCTCATGACCACAATCTTAGTTAAGGCCCTTGTAGGAAGAAAACTATTCAACAATGCCAAAGTAGGATACCCAATTGAAATAAGATTTGATTAATGTATTTTATAGATGATATAACTTATAGTTGTTATAAATTATATCTATTGAGTCGATACTTCGGTATTATGGTTTGAATATTTAGGGACATATAAATCTAATATAAAATATAACTAAGTATTTCTTCATCATTTTCTTATAGGCCGAATATTTTATGAGCTTCAAACTAGTAGTCGTTAGGTTCAATATGTCTCCAATGAGTTTTGAACCTTTTCCATCTTGGTGAAAGTGGGTGTAAGCAGTAAATTCTTATTTTCTAAATTTGTAGAACCA
>JASDQU010199983.1:567-19304 GCA_032191745.1 Picea mariana
TACAAAGTTTTGAATACATAAAAGCGGACTGAAAAAGCAGCCTCCATGAGCACAGCTAAAAAACTATAAAATTGTGGGCTTCCGTAAGCGAAAACACCCACCACCATAGTGCCACTAGCTAGAAGTCCAAAGTCCATAAAGGCATAACAAGAAAAATTAAAGGGTGACAAGCCCAATGGTCATTTTATAATTGTATTTAGTTTAGAATAATACAACTCCAATATTATTTCTGCATATTCTGTTTCTGTGCGAATTGTGATGCTAAATTGGTAGCATTGCATACTAGCTACTTGCCTTATTTATATATATGAAGTTGTGGGTGTAGGGTGAAAGGAGATTGATTCATTAAATGCACATCTTGCAATTGTTTAATTTCCTCATGTTCGACTTGCAAAGCATCCATACATGCTAATCTTGTCTCCTTTCTGTTCTTACGTTTGTTGGGCATTCCCACAGCTTATGATTATCATCAACACCAATTCTTAACAAATTATCGGACCTCTACCTCCTCACTCTTAACCATTAGTGTACCTTCCTCCACATCCACGAACTTGGTTCCAATAATTGCCCCTTCCTTTTCCAAAACTCTTGGATGGGAAGTTCTAGTGCTTAAAATAGCAAATCTCTCATAAATGTTTACTGTTGACTCATGTGACATCTTTCTCATGCTTCAAAATTTCTTGAGAAATGTTTATTCATAATCACAAGGCCAATATTTATGCTTCACTACCTTGAGAAAATACCCCTACGTGGTAAGGTGACCAGTTCCCTATTCTATCATTCCAGTGGTTTTTGTCTTGCACCAGACATCCACAATCCTTGGAGCTTCAAGAACACAAACTGCACCTTCTATTGAAGACTAAAATCAAAGTATATTCAAAAACTTCTCTATAGCTAAAAATTAGAAACATAGGGTTCCAAGCTTGAGATTACCATCATATTTGAGAACATCCTTTTCAAGTTTTAACATCTCCCCAAAATCTCCATATGACATGCCCAATGCTGATAAACCTCCCTTGGAGAATTACCTTTTGTTATCAATGACCTTGAAATATTTCAATTTTGTAGAATCTAAGGTTTGAATCAACCCTATTCTTCAAGACATCGATTGTTTGTGCTGAATCTTCGAGTCTTCTATCTTCTTTGGTGACATCTTGATGTACCTCTCAAAAATCTCTGCAAATATCCAAATCCCTATTCTCTCTTTAGCTAACTAAGAAATCATTAACCTACTTCGATGCCACTTAATGCAAGGAAGACCAAAAAATAACTAGTAGCAATATTCCAAGCAATTCTATCGTAAACACCACAATGGTAATCACAAAGCTAAACTCACTCATTTGAGATAAAGCTCTTCCACAAATTACTTATTTATAACAACTTTTCTTTCAGTTTGATAGAGTGCAATGGCTCCCCTTAAATTGGGATATTTGATGTGTGTGTACTTGCTAATCCCCTGGAAGTAGCTCACTTATTAAAAAAAACACAAACAGCTTCAAAACATAATTGTTTGTTGCTATACATTTCCTAAAACAAATTGTTGATATCGTCTACTTGCTTTATACAGATCTCTGATAATAATTTTCAAAAAGCACACTAATTTTTGTTGATGTTTCAGCATCAGGCAGACATTCTCCCAAATTGGTCATGCCAATTTGACCAAGGGAGGATGATACATTCACTCACAGAGCCATGCTGATTTGGCTAGTGGTGAATGGCCCAGGATGTTGATGTTTCTCCAGTTAGCAGCATCAGGCAGACATTCTCCCAAATTGGTCATGCTGATTTGATCAAGGGAGAATGATACATTCACCCACGGGGCCGTGCTGATTTGGCTAGTGGTGAATGGCCCAGGGGTAGTCTTTCTCCTATTAGTCATGTTGATTTGACAAGGAGTGAAAAAGACTCAAGATGCTCTCACATTGCCTGCTCCAGGATGGAGTGATCTTTTTTTATTGGGCGGGTTTGACTTGTTTATAAGTCTAGTCTAATGTTGAAGATGTAGGCTCAAGAGGCCTCTTGTGATGAGGGGCTTCTCAGTGAATCTACTCAACATTAGAGCCCTATATTAATTAGACGTGCATGTGAGGAAATAATCATCAACATAAATATAATATATAAATAATATATTTATATTATAATGTATAAATATAAATAATCAATAATTAATAGTTAATAATTAATTAATTAATGAAAAGACAATAATGGAAAAGACATGTGCATTAATGAAAGGGCACTCCACCCAAGTATATATATTGGGGCACTCAATTGTCATATAGTATCTCATATATAATATTTACTTACAATAACCTCTCATCAAGTTCGCTAAGTCTTGTTGAGATTTTGAGTGTGTAATTATTCTATGATAACAATAGCATTTAAATCATAAGGCAATAATTATCAGATCTGAAAATCAGAAAATTCAACATGGTATCAAAGCTTTTCATTAGCTTTCTTCCTCAATTTTTTTAAATTTCATATTCTCAACATCCTTGCCTATTGTGAGCCTCATTCTTTGTTATTGATTTGCTACTAGGTCTTTTCCGAAACTAGTTAAAAGCTTTCAGTGCCAGATCTGATAGATCTTCTTCAAATCTTTTATTTTTTGAAATTGTACGGTCGTGTTCGCAAGCAGCCTGTGCACACAAAGCGACCACATTCCCTTTGGTCGTGATTTGCCTAATTACAGGGCGTGACCACATTAAGGATTTCACTACATAGTGCGACCAACTCTTTTGGTCACTCTTTGTTTCTCTGCAAGGTGCGACCGATCGCACTGTGATAACTAACAGAGCTGTTATAGACTCCGCAATAATGATTGGTGTTCGAGATGGAGGTCTATACAGATTGTTGGGACAACTAGCCCAGGCATTAGTACATGACAACACCAATTTGTGAGAGCTATGGCATCGGAGATTTGCACACTTACATTACAGGGATTTACCAGCATTGAAGAGGATGGTCACGAGACTTCCAGAGCTTCATGTAGAGCATGATGGCATTTGCAGAGGATGTGAACTTGGCAAGAATTTGAAGGGAACTTTTCCGAGCAGTGATAGCGGGTCCAAGGGGATCTTGGATCTAGTACATTCAGATGTATGTGAACCTATGAGAGTTACATCTTTGGGTGGATTCTTGTACTATGTGATATTCATTGATGATTTCTCTCGAAAGACATGGATCTTCTTCATGAAGACCAAGGATGAGGTCTCCAGCAGATTCCAAGAGTTCAAGGCTTAGGTAGAGACCCTGATAGGGTAGAAAATCAAGGTGTTGAGGTCAAATAATGGAGGAGAGTACACTTCAAGGGACTTCAGTGATTTCTGCAAGAAGACAAGGATCGAGACGGAGTTGATTGTTCCTTACAACCCACAGCAGAACAGGGTTGCAGAGAGGAAGAATAGGTCCATTGTAGAGGCTGCCAGAGCCATGATTCATGATCAGGATTTACCCATGTTCTTATGGGGAGAGGCATCTAGTACAACAGTGTACGTCCAGAACAAGAGTCCTCATCGGATCTTGGGGGATAAAACTCCTGGGGAGGCATTCACAGGAGTGAAGCCAGAGATCAACCATTTGAGGATCTTTAGTTGTCCAGTATACATCCATGTACCCAAAGAGAAGAGGACAAAGTTAGAACCTTCTGGAAAGAAGGGTATTTTTGTGAGATACAACGAGACTTCGAAGGCATACAGGATCTACATCCCAAGACAACGTCAGAACAAGGTTAGTCGAGATGTTACTTTTGATGAAGAGATAGCCTTCAGGAGGTCTAGAGAGTCTCATATGAAGATTGATAGTGAGAAGCAGGAGGCTCCGAAGGATAAGGGTACATATCTCTCTAGCCTAGTTGTTCATCCTTCAAACTATCAGGAGGAGTCAGTAGAGCCAACAGAGCCAGTGGATCTACCTAGAGATGTTGCAGTGACCAGGAAGAGGGCAACATGGCTTCGTGACACTTTGCAGGATGCAGAGAGGCATGCAGCTCCCAGTGGTACTTTCAAGGAGAGAAAACAACCTCAGAGGTTCTCGAGTTATATGGCATTGATGAGTCACATCATTGATTCTGAACTTTCCAATTATGAGGAGACAGCAAGCCAACAGGTTTGGAAGGATGCCATGATGGAAGAGTATCAGTCCATCATCAAGAATGATGTGTGGGAGATAATTCTGAGACCAGAGGGGAAGTCAATGGTGAATTCCAAGTGGATATATAAGATCAAGCATGCAGCAGATGGCAGCATCGAGAAGTACAAAGCGAGGTTTGTGGCGAGATGATTCTCTCAGAAAGAGGGAGTGGACTATGAAGAAATTTTGGCTCCAATCGCCAGGTACACTTCCATCGGGACTATTATTTCTCTTGCTTCAGTCATGGGTTGGAAATTACATCAGATGGATGTAAAGATCGTGTTCATCAATGGTGTGATTGAGGAAGAAGTGTACATAGAGCAACCTCGGGGCTTTGTGATACATGGGAAGGAGTCTCATGCTCGCAGACTATAAAAGGCCTTCTACGGACTCAAGCAGGCACCCAGGGCATGGTACTCCAAGATTGATGGATACTTGATGAGTTTGGGCTTCACCAAGAGTGATGCGGATCCCAACCTTTACTGCAAGGTTGTTGATGGTAATCCTTTGATCTTTGTATTGTCTGTTGATGATTTGTTCCTTACAAGGGCAGAGAGGCTCATTGTTGGGTGCAAGAGGGAGTTGGCCTCTGAGTTCGAGATGAAGGATCTTGGCTTGATGCTTTATTTCTTGGGATTGGAGGAGTGGCAGAAACCAGGTGAGATCTTCCTTGGACAAGGAAAGTACACATTTGAGATCTTGAGCAGATTCAGTATGATGGACTGCAAGTCCATGGCTACACCTATGATGACAAATCTGAAGAAGTCGAGTGATTCCGCTTCAAATTCAAATTTGGTGGATCCCATTATGTACAAGCAACTGATTGGATCCTTGACGTACCTGGTTAACACCAAGCTAGATATTTGCTTTGCAGTGAGCACCTTAAGCCAGTTCATGGTTGAACCGAGACACTTCCATTGGGTTGCAGCAAAGCATGTGTTGAGGTACCTACGTAGTACAGTTGCATATGGTTTGAGATATGACTCAGGTGGTGAAGTGAGGCTGCAGGGATATACTGATTCTGACTGGGCAAGGAGTGTAGTGGACAGAAAGAGCACCTTGGGGTGTTGCTTACGCTTAGGATCAGCTATGATATCCTGGTTTAGCAAGAAGCAAACTTTTGTAGCACTCAGTACAGCAAAAGCGGAATATATCGTAGCCAGTGTTGCAAGTCGTGAAGCAGTATGGCTTCAAAAACTTCTTGCAGGACTATTTGATCAAGAGCTAGAGACGACCTTAATACATTGTGATAATCAAAGTGATGTCAAGCTTTCGGAAAATCCAGTATTTCATGACAAGTCAAAGCACATTGAGATCAAATATCACTTCATCCGATACATGGTACAGAAGGGGGCAATAAAGCTCCAGTACATATCCACAGATGAGCAGATTGTGGAATTCTCACCAAACCTCTATCTAGGGCGAAGTTTGTATACTTTAGAAACAAGCTTGGCGTGATGGGGAATGTCTCCCTCGCTGAGAGGGAGTGTTGTTGTTTCAACATCAGGCAGACATTATCCCAGATTAGTCATGTTGATTTAACCAAGGGAGGATGATACCTTCACTCACGGGGCCATGTTGATTTGGCTAGTGGTGAATGGCCCAGGATATTGATGTTTCTCCAGTTAGCAGCATCGGGCAGACATTCTCCCAGATTGGTCATGCTGATTTGACCAAGGGGAGAATGATAATTCACTCACGGGGCCATGGTGATTTGGCTAGTGGTGAAGGGCCCAGGGGCAATATTTCTCCTATTAGTCATGTTGATTTGATGAGGAGTGAAAAAGACTCGAGATGCTCTCACATTGCTTGCTCCAGGATGGATTGATCTATTTTTTATAGGGAAGGTTTGACTTGTATACAAGTCTAGTCTCATGTTGAAGATGTAGGCTCAAGAGACCTCTTGTGATGAGGGGCTTCTCAGTGAATCTACTCAACATTAGAGCCCTATATTAATTAGACGTGCATGATAGGAAATAATTATCAACATAAATATAATATATAAATAATTAATAATTAATTAATGAATGAAAAGACAATAATGGAAAAGACATGTCCATTAATGAAAGGGCACTCCACCCAAGTATATATATCGAAGGCCCTCAATTGTAATATATCATCTCATATATAATATTTACTTACAATAACCTCTCATCAAGTTCGCTAAGTCTTGTTGAGATTTTCAAAGTGTAATTATTCTATGATAGCAGTAGCATTTAAATCATAAGGCAATAATTATCAGATCTGGAAATCAGAAAGTTCAACAATTTTCACGCTAGCCCCAAGAATAAAAGATATGAGCCTGGATCAATATCCTAATATGGAGCTTAGTCCAAAATAAACAAAAGCTTGAAAAGAAGACAAGTTAGGAATTAGGCTCCAGCGACTCTTGTGACTTGTCTTTATTATTTAACAAAGCAATCTAATTGGATGCAAGTTGGAGACACAAACAACAACAAAAAAGGGAGAAACTTTTTTCACAAAATACCCTGCAGTTCCAAGCCGTAGAGGAAATTAGGTTTGATAAGCAAGCAACTTTGGTTTCGAAGAGACGCTAGCTAAGGGCTGGTTATAAACCTTAGATGATGATGATAATGTCGTAAAATGCACAGGATCTAGGCTCTGAACCAAAATTAAAAGCAGATAAGAGGGAAATAATGACAGAGCAACTTCCGCAACTAAATTATTGTTTGTCATCCAGTGGTCAAATCAAAGAATTTTAGTGCTCAGACCCAGGTTCAACCACCCCTCCTCGGCCCCAAGATATGCTGCTGCGTTAATGCGGCCTAAAGAGTTGACTTACGCGTCCAAGACCGGACACTAGTCATAGCGACTTGACAGCGTGGATAAGGTGCAAGTCCGGGCTGAATTTGATGAAATCGGTGGAAGTCCCAGCGACCTTGATGGACCAGGGATAGGGTGTTGGAGAGGTGGAAGTATTCGGTGAATTTGACATCATAGAACCTTTGTCCATTTCATAACCCTTAAGGGTGTAGGGGTGTAGGAGAGGTGCAAGTATTGGGTGAATTTGACATTATGGATAACCTTCCTCCCTTGCATCTAATCCGAAGGTAAAAGCCCTATTAAAAAAAATAATTTAACAAGATGAAAAAGAGGGATTAAATTACTTGTCTAAATTCAATTCTTGTTGGGAAGGGAACCCATTATCCAACAAATAGATTTAAATTGAAAAAAAACTGGATTAAATTACTCGTATGAATTCAATTATGGTTACGAAGGAAAACCATTATCCATTCAAATCAAATCTGTTAGTTTGAATAAAGAGAAGGGGTTTTAGCACTGTGCATACCTGGAAGAAACATGAGGAATCCTATCACCAGGAAGCCAGAGGCTTGAGATTTCTCTCCGCCCATGTGACCAGTGAAGAGGAAATAGGAGACGAGTAAAAGTAATGAACCGAAGGAGAGCAGAAAGAGGGCAAGGGCAACGGATTTCCATGGAATTCTCTGTTTGGGTTCGTAGTGGAAGCGAGGATCGTCATAATTATAACGATCCTCTTCTTCGTATCGATCCGACGGTGATGGTCCGAATGTTCGCCTCCTCTGCTGCTGATAATATTGGTTATCTTCTTTGGGCAATGCAGAATAACGTACGTGGGGTCTGTCGCCCATCTCCGGCCTGTTTCCTGCAAAAACGCAAACTTTGAACGCAAAATGTACAGACGGTTAATTTTCTCGACATCCAATTAACTCTGATTATAGTATATGAGTAAAGGGCAGGCTTTTGATTTGGATGGAGACTCAATCCGTCAAAAGCGACCTAATGCTTTGACTCATACCTTATTCAGTGGACAAGGATTTTGGACTTTTACTCTCTTCGACCTAATGCACCGGTAAGGACTCTGGTCGAGTAAGGTGTGGCTGGAGGTACCAAGCAAAGCAAGTGCATTTGAGAGTGAAAGGGGAGATGATCACGGAGGGCAAAAATTAAATGAAAAAGGATCAACATTTTATTAAATATAAAATGTGTATTGTATGGATTTTTTTCATTTAATGTGTATTGTATGGATTTTGTAGTTTGTACATAGAGAATGTTTATGGTAAATACCTAATATATGATTTGTTTATGGATGATAAGAATAGCTTCCCAATTGTCTTTGTAACAATTTATTTGTTGTTGGTTTATTTTTGCCTTTTCTGATCTAGGTGCATGACTATGGTATTTTCATCATTGATGTTAGGTGCATGATTATGGTATTTTCATCATTGATGTTAGGTGCATGATTATGGTATTTTCATCATTGATGTCAAGGTTTATTATCTGCTTTTATCCTTTTGTCTTACCCATGGTTTCATGTTTGGCTTTGTTAAATTCTTTATTTTCTCAACTTAAAACACTTTCTTGGGTGACTTGATCATGCCTTATGTTTCATGTTCTTGATTTGGTGTTAGTTAGAATGCTTTGTGTTGAGTCCTTGAGAGGTCTAACATTAATTTTCCAAAGGTTTTACTTAATGAAACTACCATTTGCTCTCATTAGTCTAGGTGTAGGAAGTGCATTGGGACTTTTTGTTCGGGTATTGTGTTTATGTCCCACAACCTACATATTAGAAAGCATTAGTCCCTTAATAATTTATGGTACATTTATAATAACTATAGTATTGTGGTATACTCATGCATGTCTTATGAGCCAACAAATGAGTACCCACTTGATTCATGTTTAAATTTTCAACCACTAATCAATGGGCCTCATTGTTTTCAACAAGTGGGCTTCTAAAAGTGATATGAAAAGATCTTTTAAAGACTATGGTTGAGTTTTAAAAACATGAGTTCATTAAATTTAAGAAATTGATGAAAGAGGAAGAATTAAAAATGTAACATGGCAGCCATATAAAATATACAAATTTGGAAATAAGCATAAGAATCAGCAAACCATAATAGCAAAATTTGATAACGGAGTTCGGCAGTATCGCCTATGTCTTTGGGCCTTTATCTCAATGGGTGAGGCTTTCTTATTTCTCTTCAAAGCTTCAAAAGTGTATCATAAATGTGTCAAAAGGATTACAAAATGATCTGGTTGTGTTCTGTTAGATCTCAAGAACCCAACACAACTGACAACACTAAAAATGGATGAATGAAGCTCCCAGAAATGGCCTGCAAAGTTGCTCTCCTCAATGGCTTCCCTGCATAAAAATGGTTTTGTCTTTCCAATTCTTTAGCATTTCTCTTCTTCTGAACCTCCTCAATGGTTGCCAAGAACCTATGATTTATATAGGCTTGAAATTGGCAACAAACTCCCAACTTCCCCCCAAGATTTGGCCTCAAAAAGAGCTCTAGATCCTCCAATAATGGCCTAAATCTCTCAAAACTAGTTGAAAAATCACTAAAAATCATAATATAAGGTTTAAAAAGACACTTTTGGGCCAAAATAGGGTGCAGCCCCCGATCCTCGGGCTCCTAGTCACATGTGCACTCTCTGTGTGACCCTGGGCTTGCTGGCTCGCTAGCCCCCTTCCAGTCCTAGCTCCTGGTCATATGGTTTGGCCCATGTGGCCATGGCCTATACCTCCACGCGCTCGTAATCGTTTTTGGCCCTCGGTTTCCAGCTCTCAATCACACGCCTTGGTCGATGGGCTAGCCCGGCCGACCGAGCGTTATCCCATACCATGTGCGCCATATTATTGGATGTCATAGTCATGTGTTTAGGTCAGATTGAATAGCGTCGGGGCTGAGTCATATGCAATCCTCATGCGCCAACACATACGAATGGTAGTCATGTGAAATGGTTCTATGGTATGCGAGTCGGGGGCTTGGGCCTAGGCTCAGCCCTATTCTCCCCCGACGAGACATACCATATGTTAGCACCAGAAGTCACCTCTGTTGTTGCAGAGGTAAGCCTAATACCCATCAGTTTTATGTCGCAATGAATAGTTTAAAGGCGGTCTAAAGGATGCAGACTCAGGATGGTATCGTTCTAACTCAAAAAATTGGGTTGGAAAACACAAGCAGGTGAGGTCTTGGTCTAACTTCAGTCAGTAAGTTCGGTATAGTGGTGATTGGGGGGAAGAACTTGAGGAGAGTGAAGAGGTCTGTTATGGACATCCGGTCTTCCAGCAACCTAAGAAGGAAAAGATTCAAATACAAGATCTTCTTGAATTCACAACTTCATAAAACTGAGAACGTTATACCAACACTGCAATCAAACATACATTACAATATAGTCACAACAACCTGACTAGATCATCCATGCTCGGGCTCTCAGTATCAGAGGGAAAAGAGAACACAAGAAACTAATTAAAATTAGTTGCAATGCCACTATGATCAAACCTACATCACAAAAACATAACTACCCTCGACTGGATCATCCATGCCCGAGCGTTCTAACACAGTTGTTACAGAGAGACGAAAGGAATTGACTTACATTAAACAAGAAGTCTCAAATGCATATACATAACCACAGAACCAAAGTGTCCATTAAAACTTTACAAATCAGGAGCTTAGTTCAACCATCGACCATGACAAAATATCAAAACTAAGTATTTATACTCAAAGCAGCTTGCTCCCTTCAGAAGCACGCTCTAGTCACTGTATCCAAAACTTGGCGTCTGCAGCTTCTTTTGTCAAGCTGCACTTGAATTCTTCTATCAGATGCAAGATCAGATTGGTATGGGCTTCACAAGAAAATCCATGACAGGGAACTTTCGACTAACAGTCTGCCCTCCACGGCCAGATTTTCCATACTTTCCATTTATGTGATGAAACAAGGTTTCAACCACCCCACCCAATTTCATTAATTTCGTTCATTGGGATCAGGATAAGGCCTGACACCCATGAATGTTCCAGGTGAGCTCATAACCCCTTTGAATCAATTCTAATGCCTCGAGACCAAGTAGATCCTTCTCTGTGACCGACTTGGGTGCTTTGGTCCTTTGCACAGCTTCCCTTCCTCTGTCCCACATGACCTCAGGCCATGACCTCATGCTTATCCCAATGGAATTTTGGGACTTCGCATTTCAGGAGTTCTTACTCCCTCTGTTTTCAAATATCCCGATGCTTGTTTCTGCAAAATGGCCCATCTAGATCAACGATTAGATTTGCCTTGAATCTGACGGCCACGATCATCTCTTCGAATAACTTCAGCCACCCGTCGCTCATCCAAGCACTTACCTTTCTTTGGCCCCTCTTCCATATGACCTTGGGCTATGATCGTGGGCCTAACTCTCAGGCATGTCGTGATGTCGTGTTTCACGAGTTCATTTTGTGCCCCATGCTCAAACCTCTGAGTCATGAAATCGTGATTGCTTGGATTGAGTGACACGTGTCCCCATGCAATGGATGGCACATATCATTTTGCGACTTCGCGTTTCGCGAGCTCTAAAGATTCTTCTCTCTGACCACTCCATCTCACAAAACCATGAAATGCTAATCTTGCACCACGCATCCTTCCCAGGATCGACGGCTAAGATGGCATCGTGATTTTGCAACTCTGCTTGATGTTATACTTCGTGTAACTTTATGATCCCGATCACCCGATGGTCATCCATTTGATCGCCCTGATAGATCTCCATCATTGGAAATTGATATGCTCGCTCACTTGATTTGATTTTATATCAGACTGCTTCAAGTGTTGCGCTTAGTGCTCATGACTGTGGCCTGTGTTGATCACTTGAATAACTGGTTAAGGGCTCGGGAAAACAAAAGGATCAGCAGTGGAGGCAAAAAGATAGAGAGAGAGATCGACTTAGGGAAAATAGAAAGGCTTGGGGCTGATACTTCTCAGGCAAGCTGACAAGGAAAAACAGGTTGATTAGACGAATGGAGGCAAATAGAAGAAAAATTACGAACCAAGAGGAAAAATTTACGATCGGATCGGCAAAGGAGGAGAGACAGGCAAAAATACATACTTAGGTTGAAACCACAAGCCCTTAAGGTCTTGACAAGTTTATGTGTTAACATTAGGCTCCATGGGGGATAGAGTCCTCCCTGCGAGGCTCTAAGAAATCCTTTCGCGGCTTCAGTGCCTTAGTTTTGGGTTGTGGAGTCTTCTATTAAAAACAAAACAAAACAAACATAAAACATGAATGGTATTTACAATGATGGGACGTCGACTGCAGCTTTAAACAAAAAACATTGTTAGGAAGTGCCCATTTACTGGGCCACCAAAAACTTCATCTCCCTCCAATTTCTGCAACCTGTAAGTGTTGTTTGGAAATGCTTTAGAAATCTTGAAGGGACCGATCCAAAAGGCTTCAAATTTTCCATGCTTGCCCTTGTCTTGTCTGGGTGCATCCCATTTGAGTACTAGATCTCCCAGCTGGAAATCCTTTTCTCTGCTCTTCTTGTCAAACGACTGCTTGATCTTTTGTTGATGGTCATGTGCCCTATCTAGTAGCTTCTCTCTGGTTTCCTGCACTTCTGACAGTTGTAATATTCTCCTGACCATGTCATTAGGTTCTCCTTGATAGTCTTGGAAGAACTTTGCCACCAACAGGGCGAACGGAGAAGGAAAAACTTCTTCAGTTCCATATACAAGCTGGAAAGGGGAGATGCCCAGGGACCTCTTTGTTGTCACCCTGTCAGCCCACAGAGAAAATTTGAGCTTTGATTCCCATGCTTTCTTGTTGTCTTCTAACAGTCTTTTGATGATCTTTATCAGGATTTTTTTAGAGGACTCTGCTAATCCATTGCCTTGTGGATAGTAAGGGGTAGAGTGGATCAATGAAATTTTGAACTGCTCACAAAACTTGATTAGTGGTTCAACCTTGAAGGATGCAACATTATCAGTGATGATTCTTTTCGGGCAACCAAACCTTGCTATAATATCCTCAAGAAAACCGATGATTACTTTGTGAGAAGCACTCCTTGTGGGGATAGGTTATATCCATTTGGTGAAGTAATCGATGGCAGTCAAGATCCATCTATGTTGACCACTTGAAGGAGGATGAATCTCCCCAATAAAATCCAGGCCCTTTTGCTGAAAGGGTCCCGAAGCTATTACATGCTTCAATGGTTGGAACTTGAGCTACTACTTTCCAGAGAATTTCTGACATTTAATACAAGCCCTGATTTCGCACAGACATTGGTGAATAGAGTAGGCCAATAATACCCATCCCTGAGAATTTTGTAGGCTATGGTTTTCCATAAGTGATGTCCCCCAGAGAGGCTATCATGGAAATCAAATATAATTTTATGGGCCTCTTGTGGGTCTAAACATCTCAGAAGTACTCCTAGAGGGTCTTTCTAATACAGAACCTGGTCGACAAGACAATATCTAATAGCTTTGAGCTTTAAAGATCTTGCCTTGTTTTTCCCCATTCCATCAGGAGGCCTTAACTCTTGTAGAAAAAATATAATGTCTTTGTACCAGGTACATTCTGCCAATGGGGAGTTATCCTGTGGATTTTTATCAGATGCTTCAACCTGCTGGTTTTCTGAGAAAGTGTTGATGAAGTTAACCCCCAAGGCTTTATAATTAGATTCAACCAACAACTTGGTTAAACCTTGGCCTTTAACTAGCTTGGTAGGTTTTATCCAGATCAAATTCGAGGATTTTGGCAATCCACTTGCTCCTTTTCCCATCTATGTCATGCTGAATGAGAATGTCCTTCATAGAAGCCAAAGGAACATACGCTATGATTTTTGAATGCAGAACATAGACTCTAAAATCTTTGAGAGCTTTCACCAAGGCATAGGCGTTCTTCTCCATGATGTCATATCTGATCTCTGCATCCCTCAATGCTCTGCTGAAAAAGGAAATAGGTTGTTTCAGCTCTACATCATTCTTTTGCAGTAGAACAACTGCCACTGTGTCAAAAGAAGCAAAAGAGAAGATCATAAAATCCTTGGAATAATCAGGACTGATAAGTACAGGTGCCTCATTCAACACCTTCTTGATCTGGCTGAAGGATTCTCGGGACTCAGCGGCCCACTTTACTTCATTCCCCTTTCTAAGCATGGTTGTGATATGTTTCACTAATTCAGCAAAATTTGAAACAAACCTTCTCAGAAAATTATTTTTTCCTAAGAAGGACTGAACTTCCTTCTTGGATTTGGGAAGTGACAGAGCTTGAATAGCTTCCACCCTGTTTGAATCAATTTTGACCCCATCAGGTGATACTATGTGCCCTAGAAACTTTCCCTCCTTCATGGCAAATAAAGACTTCTTGGGATTTAGGGAAATACCAAACCTTCTGCATTTCGAGAAGACTTTTCTCAGATGTTGACAATGTTCTTTATCAGATTTGGAGAAGATTGTTATGTCATTCAGATAAATGATCACGAATTTATCTCTTTCTCCGATGAAGTCGATGACCATGGCTCATTGAAAGGTTGCTCTTGCGTTCATCATTCCAAAGGGCATTTTGTCATACATGAATGTGCCCCAAGGAGTGGTGAAGATTGTCTTTTCTCTGTCTTCAGGAAGGAGATAGATCTTGTTGTAGCCAGAAAAGCCATCAATAATGGAAATTCTGGATGTGCATGTCACCCTCTGCAATATGTGTTCCATCTTTGGCAAAGGGTAATTATCCTTCTCAGAGCTCCTGTTCAGATTTCTGAAATCGACGCACAGTCTTATTTCTCCACTCTTCTTTCTCACTGGGACCAAGTTGGCTACCCATTTAGAATATCTCAAAGGGACAATGATTTGGGCATCTAACAGCTTCTTTACCTCCTTTTCCATAATAGGCAACAACATAGGATTTATTGATCTTAGTTTCTACCCAAATGGTTTGGCTTCCTCCTTCAGTGGGATCTTGTGCTCAATAACACTAGTGTCGTATGTCCTGAGGTCTTCATAGGTCTAGGCAAACACATCAACAAATTCTTTTAATATCTCAGCATACTCAGCTCTCTGCTCCCTTGACAAGTTGTTCGACAACTTGACAAACTTTGGATCCTGTTCTGTGCCAATATTGCACTCAGCTACATCAGCATCATCATTTGAGATTTTACCCTTTACTGCCGCATCATTTCTGTCAAATAATATTTCTAAAGGGACTAGTCCCTTGGGGGTGTGATTTCTTGGTAACTACACAATATGATGATCAACAATTTTGTTCATATAAATATCAGTGTGGGGATCTACTTCAGAATCAAGATCTTGATCAATGTGTAATGTAGAAAACTCAACAACAGTTTCCAGGAACCTTTTGACTTCGAGATCATCCTCAAACACCTTCCAATGCTTGACATTGTCAGGTATAGAGGGCCTATATTTCACTTCTACATCATACCTAACTTTAGGTGGCAGTGGGATCTTGAACTGGCTCGCTGAAACGACTAGAGAATCAACCATAGTATTTTCTTCTATTTCCCAAAATGAATTAGTCAATTTGTTCCATTTTGTAGGTGATAGCATGGTCATAAATTAGGGTTCTATATAAATTTTTAGAATTTAGAAGTGTCAAAACATAGGATTTAAGATGTTATCCTAGAAACAAATCGATCCTCAAAAGGTCTTTTCAAAAAATCAAGAAAAATCCTTTCAACAGCTAACATCTATTTTGAAGTTGAAGTTAGCTGGTGAAAGCCTCCAGTTTCAATGACTAAAGTGTACTCCCAACAGTAAGCGAGCCGGTGAAAGTTTTAACACGGGTTTTCCTCCAACGACTCCAGAAAACCAAAAGGATACGTCAAACACACGTCATATGATCATCATGGCGAGTTAATGGAAGCAAATGAGTGGTGACACCTTTTCATCACATTCTAGCAGGACATCATGATAGATTGTGCTCACAAATTTCGTGGGGCAGACAGAGAAGGGTTTGAAGACGTGACGAGCTCTTAATCATCATTGCAACCAGAGGATAAAGTACCAGCTATCTGATGACATCAAATCAAATCATCATTTCTTATTTTAAACTCATGGTGTTCACAAATTCTATTATGGGGTTTCATATTTCAATTGATAACACAGGGTCATTTTCACCAACACCAACCCTTTCCTTATTAAGAAGATTACTGTGTTAACCATGTACAAATTAACTGATGATTAAGTTGCAGATGTCAAGGAAGCAAGGAGGACTACTTCTGAGGAAAGATTTAGACAGTTTATCTTTTTTGCAGTCTTATCCAGAGGTGCAGAAGCGTTTCTCGGACGCAAGTTCTATGACATATGTGGAGAAGTTGCAGGAGGGCTATCACCAGGTGATAGTAGAGACTTTTGCAAAGTCATACGATGGAAAGAAATCTACAGTGGGTTCTCTGGAACTGACAGTTGATGAAGCTACCATCGCTTCAGCAACTGGCTTGCCTAGAACAAGCCAAAGTTGGTTTAAAACAAAAGTGACCAAGAATTTGGATTTTAGATCATACCTCAAGACAAAATTCCGAAGTATAACCTGGAAGAAAAGTATCCTTGTTTCTTACCTTGAAGAGGAATGGCAATTTCTATTCAAGGGCATTCAGCTATATATAACCTCAGAGGGCAGGTATGACAAGTTGATGTTATATCACTTTAGACTCCTAGATCACTTCACAGGGAAGGTCCTTCTAAATTTGCCTTTCTTTCTTCATAAAATCCTAACAAAGGTGTGTAATAGGATCAGAGCCAAACCATTAAACATAAAAAATTCCCTATGTCATTATGGCCTAATTAAAATGATCATCTTGGAAGAATTAAGACAGAGAAAAAGAACTTGGCAACACTTTCTCTTTTGGGAAGGTTTTGAGACCCAAACTCAACATATAAATGAAAAGAATAAAAAAGGTAAGAAGCAACCAACCCCTCAGAGTAGCTGAAAGAGAAGGAGAGCTCTTCCCAAGTCACCAGAAGAGAAAAAGTCTAGCGTGAAGCCCAAGAAAGTTAAAAAGAAACTAGATTTCGAAGCAAACCCTGAGCAATCGACAGTAAAGAAGGTAAATGTTCTAAATCTTCCATACATAGATTCAGACACAGAACCAAAAAAAGATGATGAAAGTCCAACCATCAAAAGTACAGAGCACTCCATGGAACCTGCACAGGATTTTGAAGTTTTTACTTCCAAAGATGAAGGTGAAACCTCAAGAAATAAGAAATCAAAGAAATCACAGAAGATTAAGGAGCTAAAAGAGGTAATAGCACAGCAGGAGGTTCTAGAAAGGGTGATAAAGGCAAGATATAAAGCTTTATCAGAGAATTTTGCAAAGACCAATGCAACTTTTGAGAAGCTGGCACGTGAAAGTATAAAGGATAAGAAGAAGAATAAAAAGATCACAAAGGATTATAATAGCTTATGGTGGTTAGCTAAGCGCCTGAAGAGGAAAATCAAAACGTTATTGGCAAAAATTACCACACATCCAGATTTACAGGTACTGGCATAGGTTGTTGTAAATCTACAGGGAGATTAATCAAATAAACAATGATTTTTTATTTTGAACACGAAAGGTTTTCCTTTTTACTAAAATAGAGTTTTCACCAGCACGGAAGGTGCAATTATAACCAATTAGTTGTTGAAAAGCAGAGCTTTCATCGGCTAATTAGCAAATACTAAGGCGAAATAGCTGGTGAAACCGCAGAGTAAGAATTTTGAAGATTTGAGCTCAAACAAAGCGATTTTTGGGTGATTTAAAGGATAAGAGAGTATCAAAAAGATTAACCACCAAATCATGAAATATTCAGTTTCAAAGATTCGTGGAGATTTTGGAGGTGAATGCTTAATTGGTCAACTAAAGCTTTGTTCACAGCTGTTGAAATTTTTCCAACCACTGAAGACATGTGTCCTTTCCTCCATGACACATCAGAAACATAGCAATGATGAAGACTAGATGTCAAAGATAAACTTTGAAGACAGTTCGATTCATAGGAACTAGTTCTTAGTTATCCTATTGTATTTAGTTTTGTTTTCTGTTTTCTATATTTAGAAATCCAGATCCAGTTTTCCAGGATCTAAGACTTGTTGTAAAGGCTATAAATGCCTATCTTTTTCAGATGCCAAGGTTTGATTTTGGATACAGAAAATACTATATTGTAAACAGACTTTTCATATGATAATACAAATAATAGTTTTCTCTCTCTATTGATGTCAGATTCTCATCTTTCATTATGTACTCTTATTCAAGTTATTTCAGCTGTAAAATGACTATCATCTCATTGGTTAGCTCATAACTTGATTAATAGTTTCTTATCATTGTTTATTAAACCCTACATTTGTATTTGGTTTATAAGCATTGTTTTCTCACCCACTTAAAAGTTATCATCTGATTATTGATCCTTGAGAGCACTGGTTCATTTGATTCTCATTTTGATTGTTTGAATACCATACTATAATTGAGTTATCCCATTGATCCATACATACAAAATACAAAAAACAAGTTTACCTTAAGTTACCAAGCATCTTTGACCCACAACCTCAAAGAGTTTCTTGGAGTGATAACACTTGAAATAAATGAAATGTTGAAGGCCGAGAAGAAATTGTCAATGAGGTCCCATGCTTCGTTCCTGTAACTTCTGAGCCGAGGGTGTTTGGCCTGATAAACATTTCTGATCTGCTGAACAATCAACTTAGCATCCCCAAATACTAATATCTCTTCAATCCCCATGTCTTTTGCAGCCCTTAAGCCCAAAATAAGAGCCTCATACTCTGCTACATTATTGGTGGCTTCAAATTCCAACTTGTATGATAGAGATATAATTTCTTGAGAAGGTGAAACAAAGACCACTCCGACGCC
>JASDQU010199987.1:0-19255 GCA_032191745.1 Picea mariana
TACATGTACAATTCACTTTGTCATCTTCAAAAATTCATTTCTCCTCAACCATGAGGATCCACGTGACGTGCCACATACCACCGGAAAGAGCATGATGTATACTATCCATCCATGGGTGTTGTATCTACATGTGCATTTTCCTTCATGTCCAAATAACTTCATCAATCTTGTGGTCTAAAACCCATGACTAGGGTTGACATCAATGACAACAACCAATCTTCCAACAAATGAAATCTCAAATGGTTAAATCATTGAAATTTTCAGCATTGACACATTGTTGATCGTCGATCCCTGATGCACTTTCGGCATTGGAAAAATTTTGAGGGGTTAATCTAAGAACACTTGTTTAAACTTAACTTCAATTGTCGATCCTTGATACTTTCAGCATCAATGAGGTAGAACATATTGTTAAAATGATTAGCTAAAGAAAATTCCCTGATTCTGAATAACACAA
Organism: Picea mariana; assembly: GCA_032191745.1. NCBI lineage: Eukaryota > Viridiplantae > Streptophyta > Pinopsida > Pinales > Pinaceae > Picea > Picea mariana. The sequence continues at coordinate 455 of JASDQU010199987.1, forward strand.
TTAAATGAAGACACCAGTTTCCAGTGCCACATGTCTTTACCGCGTAGGCATTTCGTACATCCTAATTTCATCCCAAGTCATCTTAGGTTTCCCCATGTCCTAGTCACACTTCCAACTCATCTTTTCCACATCAGTTGTGTATGATAGATGGATCGGGGTCGTAGTTTTTCTGAAATAGATATCAACGAACATGGTCTAAAGAAAATCCTCAACTCCTGATTCACCCGTTAGTTTAGTGGAATGATGGGACATTTTCAGCACACAATAAGGTAGGATTTTTCTATTGAATAGGCCAGTTAATGTTTTTCTCTACATACGTTGCTACCCCGTGCACCGATTGAACAAAGATAATTTGAAATCGTCGATAGACCAACCTACGACTACATTTGATCTTAAACATAATGAAGATCTGGTGGCATAATATGTAAAACTGAACTCATATCCTGAATTGAATAATTGATGTGACAAGGTAAGTATTATCTCTGTTAAATCAGTAAGACAGCTTCGAACATCTCCATTGTGCACACAAGTTTCCATTTCCAGAGCAGCCGAAGAAGCGAAGAGAGTGTCTCAAGAGTTGTGTTTGATTCTTAGACTTTCAAAAAACCAGTTTAAGCTAGTGCGAAGAAGAGGTATGTGTTTATTTTTTATCAGTCCAACGGTCATAATTTTATATATCAGCATTCAATTTGATACACAATGTCTAAGGATGTTCTATCTGCAGGGAAAAATGCCTCCAAGCAATCCAACGACCAGACGCTCGCCGAGGGCACCAAAGTTAGAGGCAAATATTGGTGAAGGTTCTTCTCTCGGCACTACGAGGAAGTTGGAATATGCTCCCAAGGCAGAACCAATCATTAAAACTTCGATGAAAAAGGCATTTATTCAACCTCCCACTTTTGGCGATACTGAAGAAACCACTGAATCAAAAATAATTCTCTCACAGTGGGGAGATTTATTCAACAGAATCAACCGGGAAAATTACCCAGAGTTTGTCCCACACAGCGACTCACATGTAAGGGCACTCGACGACCAGGGTTTACCGAATATCCAACGATCATGCTTGCATATGGTAGCCTGTCAAAACCCAGTCTTTCCATGCATCAATACCTTGAGTTGGATAATTGATCACACAGACACGCATAAATGCCTGATCAACGATGAGAATGGAGGATGTGTAGGAGTTTTTCTCCCGACAGAGGTTCAGAAGTACTAAAAAATCAGGGACCCGGAGGAGCGGTTGAACACAGAATTCATGGTGAATTTATATGAATTTCATGACACCAGTTGGTTAATGGATTTCTAGTGGAATGAAGACAATAAATTTACAAACCGGAGCAACAACTAGCATGGGACAGTGAACCTGAGGGAGCCATATATCTACTTGATGGCTCTAATCTGTCGATTATATGGAAAAAAGGATTGCGCCAAGTTCTCAGAGGTGCGGATGCCCCTGGAATACACTGTGGTGATTTTCGGGAGTAGATTCAATTGGGGAGAAATTATCTCCAAAAAATTGAGCACCAATATATTGTAGGCCCAATCACCAAATGAGGGAGAAGCACCCGCTTTTCACATGGCCTCGTATCTGCTAGATGTAATCTATGTGAAGAATCTCTTCGTCGGTATGAATTTGAGCTGGCATGTCGTAGAGCTTCCTGTGCATGTCTACTTCAACATCCTATGGAAAAATAGTTACAAGAAGTCTTATTCTCTTATTTTTTATGAATTCATTGCCTAGATTTATTTTATTATATTTAAAAATAAATGTCCAAGGTTGTCTGTAGCGGCCGAGAAAATGATTTTGAAAGTAGGTCATTGGTACCTATATGAACACATGACCTATATCATGGTTTTCGGGGCCACTGGAGCACCACATTTTCTCCCTGCTCGTGTCCCAGACCAGCTCGTTATGGGAGAAATTTGTTACCAGACTATCCTGCAGGGCTACAATGCCACTTTGGTTAAGGAAAAGAAATGAGCATCCATACCCTACGGTTTCCATGTGAGGTTTTATAAAGTGAAGGACATTGCTCAAGCTAAACAATATGGTTTGAGTCAACTAGAATACAAATTCCTGACAGGATGGTTTCACAAGCATGACCCTAAAGTCCTAGTCCTCCAACATGCTTCACAAGTCTATTCCTGTCGACCATACACGCATGACAAGTTTGAAGATAATATTTTTATTGAATGTGCTTAAGACTGGGAGGAGGTATTACAAAGAAAAGCTAATCTGAACATGGTCAGGTTCAAATCTATGAGCATGGATGAGAAGATCGAAACAATAGAGCAGTCGGCCCAACAAGCTCTTAGGGTTAGAGGAGAAATCAAAGCAACAGAAACCATATAGGCACAAAGGAGGGGTTTGTTGTTACTAGGAGGATCCCAAAGATTCATCGACCATCTAGAAAACGATCCTCAACTAATAGAAATGATGAGGATCCCCTCATATGACCCAATCACCATCAAAGAGGAGCTAAATGGCTTAGAGTCAACACAACTGGAGGAAACCACTGGTCAGGAAAATTCCAAAGTTCCATCACCACATGCTAGATCATCGGTGACCATTCCAACCCAGTATGAGAGTGCAAGAACACTAGGTGAAATAGGTGTGCCAAATCCCCTCTTTGATATAATAACCATATATGATGATAAAGAGAGTTTGGAGGTATCACTAATAACTCTGATACAGATTACAGAGGAAAAGGAACTTGGGGGAACATATGCTCCAAGTCCCGATGCATCAGTTCCAAACCCTTCACAGGGCGACCATGAGGCAGAAAGTGTCTTAGACACTAAGTTTCTTGACCTGTCGAGGACCCCGAAAGACATCTCCAAGGATGATTTAGGTTCAGGTGGACAAAAAGAGGAATTGCAACAGCTAGATATCGGTGCCTCGACAACCGATAACCAAGTAAGTAATGAACCTATCACTGACTCTTCAATTTTGGTCAATACCTCACCAGTCGATGAACACTAAATAGAGGTCAAGCCATCATAACATATGGACGAAGTACAAGAACCGGTCCTGTAACAAATACATACAGCAGGAAGGTTGGGAAACACTCTAACCTAGGGAGAACAATAAATCCCTGAGCCCATTAATGAGGTTGTCGATACACAGAAGATCTCTTATGAAAGGAAGAGGAAAGTTGTCATGAGGAGGACCACCAAGAAGAGAAGGCTCATGTTGGATAGCTTGATTCTCATCACCATGGAGGAGAATTTTCTTAGCACAGAACATGCAAATACATCGGAGCTCATTGGCACATGGATGGCTATTATTGATGCCACGTTTGATCGAGAAAGGCGAGATGAAAAGGATTTGGCCACTACACTAAAGAAGATAGATCATCTATGCCATTTGGAAAAATATTACCAAGACTCAACGCAGGCCATGATGTTTATGGAGAGTGATTTCCAAGATTCTTATGCAAATTTCACTAGCGAAAGACATATTTTCACTGTAGGTATATTCAATTTCCAAGAAGATACCCTTATGGAACTAGAAACCTGCAAGGACATGGAGATATGGTACGAAAACACATACCAAGCGGTAGAAAGAATTGACTACATCAGCGCAGTGCAAAAGGGCCGAGATGCAGAGGAGCATAGTATTCGAGTGTTGATGGATAGCAGCATCTCTCGGATTAGGAAAGCAGTCGAGTACTGGGTAAGTATGGCCTAGGAACCTCAGCGAGAAATACAGAAGAAGTGGGTTGAGTGCGAAAGAGGCTGGGAAAAGATCAATCGGAAGATGAAATACATTGGCCTCTCAGAATTAGGCTCACCCAAAGACTTTGTCGACTTGCATGACATAGTCAAGTGACAAATCTTATTATCCTTGGCCAAAGAAGAGATATTTTCAATATTCAATTGAGACTAGATATTAGTCAGTGATACCTGTAATTTGGAAGTTGTCATTGTAGTGTTTTTAGGGGTTGAATAAATCATCTCCCTTGTCTATTTGTGCATATCCATCTAATTGATAGGATGGACATCCTTTATATCAAATTCAAATGAAGTATTCTTGTAATCAGTTGTTATGTTTAGATAGGGGACCTGTTCTTGTAAGAATGTCATTTTCATTCTTCCCTTCTCTATGTCAAAAGCTAACAAAAATCTGTGTTGAGCAGTAGAATTCTATTTCCAAAATTGAGTATAAGTATTGCTTTCAATAAGTTCATTCTTTTTCTTAATTTCCTTATACTTATCAAAAATATTTGACTCATTTTCTCTATGAATTGATTCAAATATTAGAGTTGTGTCTGGATTACTTTGTGAAGTTGATGATGATGGAGATACTATAAAAAAACTGGTTGACTGTGCTGACGAGTATGGTCCTTCCAAGACTATTGTAGACTGCATTTCTCCCTCTTTAATAAAACATGATGTAGGAATGGTTTTAGTCTTCTTCCTATATATTTGAAAATAACCTATTGAGACCTCTGTAACTGAAGGAGAGTTTTCATTCCTTGATATTTTATCTACTTGTTTCTGAGGTGTGATGGTTTGTGAATTGGTCATAGAAAAAAGCTATTCTTGTACTTCTTTCAAGGTGTTCTCTTCCCACTCATCCCGGTTCATGTATTTTTCAATCTCTCGCATGTGTGTATGCACATAGAGAGTGGTCTTCTGTTTGGTCCTCAGCTAAGAAATAACTCCAAATGGGTCATATGACCAAGTAAAGATTAGAGGAAACTTCATATGTTTTAAGAGGATGTATTCTTCTTCACCTATTGCTTTGTTGTTGCAAATAAATGGTCATATCTAAGTTTTAATTCTGAACTGAGATTTCTTCTTGGCTGCTACAAAGTGGATTTCATCTGAATTTATCATCTGACTTATGTACTCCAATGAAAAAATCCTCATTGGGAGGTATTTAGGAAACCTGTATGGTGGCATCTCACATCCATAAACCCTTATTTTTGTATAATTTTGGTATAAATACCAGTCACTTGTCTTGGACTACTCAGTTAGATGTAAAACCTTCTAAATTTATTCACTAACCCTGAGTTCTGTACTACTGCTCAGTAAAAAAGTAGCTAGATAAATGAACTGATCAATAAAATATTTGAAACTGTACTACACTGAGTTCTTTCTCACCAATGAAGTCTAAAAGATGACTGACTGTGAGATTCTTTGTTTATTTAGCTTCAGGAGTGTGAAAGGGAACATGTATGCTTGATAAAATATGAACATATAAACCAAAATTGAAGAATACTTGAACATTCCTTTAGTTTGAAACTTAATAAATTGTTCATGAATGATGTCAGCCAAGAATTCACTGAAATTGAAGTTCATAGAAACCTTTTCTTTTGTAGATAAAATGGACAGAAAACCTAAAATAGGTTCATCTACCCATTCATTAGAATAATATCCTAATAGACATGAGAGCATGGAGATAATCTCATTAGCCTTCGCTGGGAAAATAGAAGAGGGGTATGGTGGATTTTACTTAGGCAGTTGGTCATCTTCAGGGAGGAAAATTTCAGAAATGTGGGCTCTCTGGGAAAAGGTCAATTTCTGATAGAATTCATTTAGGGATTCGACAGAGAAAGGGATGGTGGAGTTATTTTGAGGGATCTACATCATTTTGTTAATGGTCTCAGAAGTAATTTTAAACAAAATTTCACCATTGCGAGATACAATGGCTATTTGTCTTGGTAGATAACTAGCTTAGCATTTAAGGATGAATTTAGGGAAAAGGTAGGTTTGCGGAAACATGTAGAGGGGTAAATTGGATTCCCGGAGTCCAATTTCATCACTCTGGTCAAGGAAATTATCCTTCAGCCAGTAGTGTAATTCGAATAAATCGAATTCATACTTAGGCTCTTCAACTTTATAATCTTTTTCTGCCAGAGGACTGTGATCAAGGTCAATTGGAGGGGGAACCATTGGATTTTCATAGGTGTCGACAGACTTGCCTTTGGGAGCCATAATTGAAAAACTAACAATAGAATAGGTTAGTAATGTTGTAATTACCGAGAAAATAGCTCGCTAGTTAAAGGTAATTGATGGCGGCGGTATTCTGATAGTAAGCTTTACTCGGTCTTCATGGATTCTCAGTCAGCAAATAGTGTAATGGGGGGGAAACGGGGGTTTTTTGTATGTGAAGGGATATCTGTTAGGGTGCAGGATGATTACAGAACAACTAACTGTCATAGGGAAGGAGTTAATTAGATAACGGATAGGAAGTGTGAGGACAAGTGTCTTGTAGGGAGAGGGAAAAGTAGCGGGGGAATGGGTGGTATCGAGAGTGAGTTAGGCGGATTTCGGAAGGGGTAGTAGGTGGTTTGTGATAGTAAAAGGGGGGGATCTGAAACCATGATGGAATGGCACTTTAGGTGGGGTCGGGACGAGGAAAAACAACTTTTCTGACCCACCGCCCCCCCAAACCTATAAAGGTATGTAGGTCGGGGGGGAACAAATGAGATTCATCGGTCGGGAAAAAGGGATAATTTCGTCGAGGAAGATCTGCGTGGAATTTATGCGCTATAAGAAAAGTTGTCTTTTCAATTTTCCAACTTTGGTTAAAATATGTGCGTCATAAAGAAAAATATTTTCTATTGAAACCTTTACATTCTCATTTTATTTTTCCTATACTAATCTAACTTATTTTCATCAACTTAGGGTGCATTTTAATGTGCAGACCCTGTTTAGTTTTCTTTGAAGGGAAAATTTATCTAACATGTATTCTATCCTATGCATCTCACTAATTAATCCAACTTAAACAATTGGATTAATTTCTTCCTCTACTTAACTATTTTATCCAAGATTAAACAATTTGGCTAAAATTATTCTCTAACCTAACAACAGAAATTGAAAATTGTTTGATCATGATTAAATTGTATGATTCAAACAAGGATATAGGAATGTGCCATTCAAATTTGCAGCAATTTCACACTTGTTTTTCTTTTCATGGGGTTTTCTCTTTTTTCTCTTTTTTTTTCTTTTCTCCTTTTTTCTTTTCTTTTCTTTTCTTTTCTACCCTCTTTTCATTTACGTTAATTTTTTGTATCTTTTTCTTTTACTTTTGGAAATCATTTGCAGGATGTAATATTATTTGCAACATAAAATCATTGAAAGAAAAATATTCAATCACCATTTGATACTATGAACAATAGGACTCTAGCAGTGGCTCCATTGGGGATGGTGCTCTCCCCGTGAGGTGCCAAGAACCAGTGACCGGTAGCCTTGAATTATCTTCTCTAGTATTCTCTACATCTGATTTGTTTTATTGGTCTTGTAAACATGGTGACAAATGATCGGGAGGTTAAGGCCTTCTATTCAGGATTCAACTTCTGATATGAGTCACCCACTCATGACAGTAAAAAATCAAATGGTATTTACAATGATCTTAAGTGAGAAATGCTTCTATTCAAGTGAAAATTAGTGCTTGAGAATTCTTCCATTGGCAGTTCCACCTGGAAGATCTTCTCAATCCATATCCTTAAGCAATAATGCATCATTTCCTTTGTAAGCATGGATTATCTAAGGACCTTTCCATAAATTATCAAATTTTCCATGCTTACCTTTCTCTTCTTTCCTTGAATCCCATTTCAACACCTTGTCTCCTATTTGGAAATCATCAGCCTTAGTTCTTTTTTCATACATATTCTTAATGTTCCCCTTGATCACTCAAGTTTTATTGTAAACTTATTCTATGGATTGCTACAGTTGTATGGTTTGATTTATTCTCCTTTGGATGTCATTAGATTCTACGCGTACTTCCTGCAGCATTTTCATAACGGGGACACCTAAAGAAGTGGGGAAAATAGCATCCATCCCATAAACCAAATGGTATGGGGACATTCCAATTGATCTCTTAGTACTAAGTATGTCATCCCATAATGCATTTACTAGCTTGTTGTGCCATGACTTCTTGTTATCTTTCAAAAAAATTTTGATGATATTAACCAGACTTTTGTTGGAAGACTCTGCTAATCCATTCCCTTGAGGGTAATAGGTAGTAGAGTGTCCTAAAGTAATTCGATATTTGCTGCAAAACTCCACCATATTCTTTGATTTGAATGTTGTTGCATTATCAGTGAGGATCTTCCTGGGACATCCAAATCTTTAAATAATATTAGTTTCTAAAACTTTAATAATCACAGCATTAGTAGCTTTCCTTGTAGGTACAACTTCAATCCATTTGGTAAAATAGTCAGTGGTTGTAAGGATCCATTTGTGGTGGCCTGATGATGGTGGATGAATTTCTCCAATAAAATCCAAACCCCATTGTTTAAAAGGAGTTTCAACTGATATCGGTTTCAAGGGTAAAGGCAAAAGTTTCATTTTTCCTTCAAAAATTTGATAGTTATGACATGAGGTAATTTTTTTATGAACATCTACAAATAAGGCTGGCTAGTAAAAACCAGCTCTTAGGATTCACAATATCCTTCATGAAATTCCTGCATAACTTTATCTACCTCATCTTTCAGTAAACAGTTTAGTAAAATTCCTCCAGCATCCTTCCAATATAAATTGTCATCTAAAATACAAAATTTCATAGATTTGAGTTTAAGAAACCTAGCTTTAGTCTTGGTCAAACCAGGAGGAGCTTGTAAAAGATATAAGACAAAAATCAGTTATGCATACCAGGGAGAGGTTGCAAAATCTTATGTTACTTGTGGAGCCGCCTTCTCTTCTTCTTCATCCAGTGTAGCTAGAAAATTTATATCCAAAGCATGAAAATTAGATTCAACCATTAATTTAGCTAATCTCTGACCTTTAATGAGTTTGGTAGGTTTGATTTCAATATCATATTCAAGGATAATCGCAATCCATTTACCTCTTTTCCTATCAGGACTATTTTGGGTTAGAATGTCTTTCACCACAGAGTTTGGAACAAAAACAATTATATGTGAATGACGAATGTAGACTCTAAAATATTTGATTGCTTTTACCAAAGTGAATTCTTGTTTTTCCATGATATTGTATTTTAGTGTAGCATATCTTAAGGATTGACTAAATAAAGCAATAGGATTTCCATGGCCTACATTATTTTTCTGCAAGAGCACTGCTGCAATAGTATGTTCGGAGTCAAATGAGAAATGAGGAAATCTTTCATGAAATCAGGGTTGATCAGCACAAGGGCTTGTGTTAAGGCTTGTTTTACTTGATCAAATAAATGTTTTACCTCTATATTCCATTTTATTTTAGTGTCTTGTTGGACACACCTACCACACTTAGAGGGGGGGGTGAATGAGTGTGGGGATCTTTTTCCCAAAACATCCCTCTTACACAAAAACTCCTTAGTTAACATTCAACATTTTCTCATTACTCATTGTTGTCATTTATAATCGGTTATATGTGAATACATATCAGCAACATATATCAGCAACATATCATCAACAAATCATSTCCACAAGGAACACAAAGAACACAAGATGTATGTACAATTGTTCTTTTTATTATGGACTTCAATCYGGGGGTTTTTCAACAACAAYTGAATAGAGTACAACTCTAGAAGAGCACCAGCTCTATATGAAAGAMTCAACTTACATTCTCAGCACCAACTAAGATGAGGCAACAATCCTCAATAGATATCAATCTATCAACATAAACAAGTGCATCAACCATGCACCAACCTGTGCCAAACAACATATAATCAACCTGTACCATAAACAAGTGCATCCAACCATGTACCAAGTATATAMAAATCATGTGTCAAATAATAATTAACAATGAATCATAAATATTYACCAACATCATCAACTATACACCTCATGTATGTGCCAACTCATCAACTTCTTGTCTCAACCATGACTAGTTTTGGATTAGTCAACAAACCCAACTTGAAATAATCATAACTTTGTACTTGTAATGAATAAATATATGAAACTGATATACAATGTTCTTCAGTGTTTTTAATGCAATTCCTCCAGGTGGAACTACTTGGAACCTCTCATAAAAGGCGTTATAGAAAAAATGGCATACCTTGTTGAATTTTGGCTTATTCTAGAGAGAGACATTGTAGAGTGTGGACCGCACAAAATATTTGTTGAATTGAATTGAAACTATTACAAAACCTACTAAATCCTGTACCCTAACCAACACATTTTGTCTCACTGAATTTGGATCTGTTATGGATAAGTTATGACATTTTTACCCGAAATACATGTTTTTGACTAGTTTCAGGACTAGCCACAAACCCTATTTTCCACGGAGTGTAACTCCAAAAATACAATGACCCACAAATATGAATGTTTTACCACAGATACTTGGGTATGTTTTCTCCATGTAATATCAATTTCACAGTCTGAATCATTATAGAAAAAAATTTATAGTGAAAATGGTGAGATGGCCTGTAAATAACATACCTTAAAAAGCACCATCAAAACAATTTATCCTTCCTTGCATTTCGGCCTTCTTTTCTTCACCTTTCCTCATAATTTCGGCTTATATATCCTTGGTTATCTTAGACACATATAGATATTCAATATTCTCAAGTTTTATTAAAATTAGAGAGCATTTCCTCTTATTTATACTCTCCAAGTAGGTTCCTTAAAAACATCTTCTAGGTCACTTGGCCCCACTTTCCTTATTTTAGGGTTAACCCACTTCTAATTTATCCATTAAATTTATTATTTAAAAGATTTATTTTGTATTAAATTTGAATTATAGTACACTCATCACTTCACTTTATCATTTACCTTTTAAAAACCCTTAAACCACTTTGACTACTTTGACCTTTTGGGGCTTCTAGATGACATGTGAGGGTCCTCCAACTTCGTAAGGCCATAACTCTCAAACCGTGAGGAGTTATGTGACGTTCCACATACCACCAGAAATGGAATGACATGTAATATCCATATAGAATAGTATTGTCTGAAAATATATCGTAACTCATACCATTACCCATCAAACAAACTTGGGTCCATTACCCAAACCTGGGGTCTCCAACTTCTCATGGCCATAACTCTCTAACCGTGAGGAGTTATGTGACGTTCTACATACCACCAGAAATGGCATGACAAAAAATATACATATAGGATAGTTTCCCTGACAAATTCAATGTCCTTCATCTCATTATTCCACATACAAGCATGGGTCCTACAACCATTCTTCTAGGATAACTCAATCCACAAAGCATCTTCCCGTGAGGGCTTTCACCATAACGGAACCAGTTTGGAGTTCCTCCATTTGTGCACTGTATCAATCATGATAAGACAATAATGAGAGCATGGGTCCTCCAACCATTCTTCTAGGATAACTCAATCCGCAAAGCGTCTTCCCGTGAAGGATTTCACCAAAAGGGGACCACTTTGGAGTTCATCCATTTGTGCACCTTATCAATCATGATAAGACAATAATGAGTCACCTATACATTTTTCCAACAATGCATCATATACCAATGAAACCACATCAATCCATCTTCATCATTGAATTCTCATCAAGGACAATACATATTATATTACATCAATCGTCAATCAATCAATCCTTTGACATCAATCAATCACTTGACATCAATCAATCAAACCATTGGCATCAATGACAACATGATCCAAAAATCTGCCCCTTTGGCATTGATGGCAATACCAACATTGATGTCAACACCAATTACCAATTATTGATGTCAACATGTAAATAAGGCATGCTCTACATCGATAATCAATGTGACTATCTCTCCCCATCAATAAACATCAATCACATCAATGTGATTAACTCTCCCCCTTTGACATCAATGGAAAAGGGCCATTCTCATATTGGGGTTGCTCCCCTTGCTTGAACTCTCCTTGGGGTTGCTCCCCATGTTTGAATGCCTTTGATCTTCCTCTAAATAATCTCTCCCCTTTTGAACAAGGGATATCACTCTGATGTAATGTTGAAGATACATTGAACATACTCCCCCTGTGACCATTGCTCCCCCTGAAATTATTCTCTTGTGCTCTTTCTTCAAGTATAGGGATCTTTTATAGGTATGCATATAATAAATATCTCCTCCTAGAATCATGGGAAGAATAATGAATCCCCTTATGGGTATGTCTCCCCTATCTTTTCTACAAGATGAACATTGTGCTACCATATAACGATCCTTGGACCTGTTCATGCATCAAACTCATGCCATACCAATCATCATGAAGCAAAAGATATGTCAACAATGAAATAAAGAATCGTGATCAAAATATAAACCAAGTACATCCTATACAAAATGTGTGCTCATCATGCATAATACCTATGTACATCAACCATGTACATAAACATCATGCAATGTGCCAAAAGATATCATCCATGGAATGTATCAATCATATGCCTTTATCAACATGCCAACATGTGCATCTACCAATATTCCAACCATGTGCACCCACCAATATGCCAACCATGTGCATCTACCAACATGCCAAACAATGTATCATACCACTCGTGATATTTCTCCATCATGAACCAAGTGCCACAATCATGTATCTCAAACAAATGCCAATTGTTGTGCTAATCAAGTAGTACCAATGGTGTAGTATCATCAAGCATATGCCATCTATGAGTGTATCAAACATGTACATTACCATGCACCAATACCACAAAATGATGAATCCCATATATATATGCCAAATCCTCCATAAAACATGTGCCAATCAAACTGCTAGTAGGTGCCTCTTCCAATGTACTAGAAAAGTACCAATCACGCATCAACTATAGATCAACAATGATGTACAACATGATCACCTCATCAAATCACCAACCATATGTCTCAACATGTAGCCCAATCCATAGGGAAAATGCATGCACCATGATATCACCATATGCTTCCAATAATACATCATAAGATATACCAACCATGTACACCACCATCTATTATCACTTCAAGAAACTCTTTGGGGTTGTAAGCCAAAGATGCTTGGTAATTTAAGAATATGATAAATTAGGTATGCTTGGAACAATGGGATAACTCAATAGCTAATGAAATGGACCACTTATCATGCATTCGAATAAGACAGTGCTTTTAGAAATCAATGATCAGACAAAGTAATTGGAACAGGGTATGAAGAATACTAGTCTAGATAACCAAATACAACAATGTGCAGGGTCATACAAGATAGCAAGAAGTCCTTTAATTAAAGTTGATGAGCTTAATAAGAAGATAATAGTTCTTAGAAGCTGAGCTAAACTGAAGTAAAGTATAGAATAATGAAGTACATGAACAAATCTGACATTGAAAGCAAAAGAAGACTGTGATTCTATTATCAAGATAAGAGTCTAGTACAGTAGCAAAATGTATCCAAGATTGAACCCCCTTGTTCATCTCATATCTTTAGATTTAAAGATTTACAATAAAATATTCAGATCCTATAAAAATGGATCAGATTTTCCAAAGATAGAAAGTCAAAACAACTTTTACAAAAGAGAAGAAGTGATCCTCAAAATGAGGTCAACTCCTCATTTCATGGTCTTCAGATCATGTAGAACCTCTGTGATGTGTAGATAAGCCTTCCAAGGCTGTTTAATATCTCTTGAGGAAGATGAAATTCAAATTTTCCAAGTTTAGAAAAAAAAACTTGATTCATTGCCCCCAAAATAGGTGCCAAATCAACTTGAACACCTCTTCTAACCTCCTTTGCATCAAATGTATACTTTGAATTTGATACTATAATTTGATATCTATCTTTAGAAAGAGTTTTCAAGAGATTTGGCTGAGCAAAACTTCGATCTGGGAAAAAATACTCCTTCTCTGGCCAGTGACAGGTTTCAGTGGTTAACATAGAGGAATTTTGGGTGTATTAACCACCGAAAGGGTTAATGAACAGTCGTCCTGTTCGCCTAAACCACCGAAAGCTCTTCTTTCACCAAAATTTCAAAATTGCAAAAATTGAAATACCTTGCTGCTTCGATGAGTGTTCAAGGCTTCTTAGGTGATGTTGCTCCTTGTACAGGACTTGAAACTTCGATTTGTTGTGTAGAAGGCTATGTTTCCTTCTCTAGAGAAGTGGCCAATTCTGCTAGGGTTTCCAACCCTAAGTGTTTTGGAGTTGAAGTCTAAGTTTCTTTCATCTTAATTATTAGGAGTCTAAGTTGTCTATATAGCTTAGTGTTCTTCTTCATTAACAATTTATTTTTGTCCAGAGTCTTATCATGTTTATCCATGACATCCTAACTGATATCATACAATTCCACATTCTTATCAACTAACTCTGCATTTTTCTTCTTGATTTGTTTCTCAGATACTTCTAACTCATAAACCTTCTTAAGGAGTTGGTTTATCTTCTAAGACCTAGCTGGTCTTGGTCTGCTGGAAGATGCTTCTGCCAAGGGTCTGTTATGTTCCTTAGGGGGAGTTGGGGATGGTAGATTAGGGTATGCTTCAGTAAACTGCTCAGTCTATACATCACCTTGTTTCTCTGTTGGATCTTGCTCTGGCTCTGAGTCACTGTATGGTAGGTTCAGAGGATTATCTCCCTCAGCAAGACCCTCAGTCTGTTCACTCTCTTTTCCGAAATTCAATTTCCTTTTGGCCCTCTTATGCTTGACAGAAGATGACTCTATTTTCTCCTTTGGAGGTGAGATGGCTCTTCTCTTCCTCCTACTGCTCTTAGGAGTAAGAGATTTCTTTGCTACAGGCTTCTTTCCTTTCTTATCTTGCTGTAGATCATTGGGAAACTCATTCCAAAGTAAGAAATAGTTCCATTCAACCTCTTTTTTCTTCAAAGATTCTTTAACTATCAAAGTGATTAAACCTTGATGTGATAACCTGCTCGCTACCTTACTAGGTTTAACTTTGACTTGCCGAGACATCTTGGTGAGGGCCTTGTGAAGATAGTGAGGTAGGTTGAGATTGAAATGGTAAAACATTACTCTGTTATACCTTCCTTCACATGTAATATAGGCAAATATGGCCTTGAGCAAAGCCTGCCACTTTGTCTCCAGAAATGACATAGGTATATCCTTCTTCCAGATAAGAGTTTTGTGTTGAGGTTGTAGATAGGATCTGAATTCTATATCTGCTGGTATAGTAGTCTTGAACCAGCACTCACCTGTCCTAGGTAGATCGGTGATCTCTACAATTGATGCCTTGTCCACTATAAACTCTTCCTTGCCAATGGTGGCTCTCCTCCCATCGTATGACAGAGCAAAGGCTTTTGAAAGTTGTTGATGGAAATTTTCCAGTTTCTCACGGTAAGAGAAACATCCAACTTGCTTGAAAAAGTCATCCACTTCAGGATGTGCCTCCAAATACCAGGTTCCATCCAATTTGATCCTCAGGGTTGGTCCTGCCTTTTGCATTTGCCCGAGTTTGATTGCGCATGTCCTGCAAATTAACACACCTACGGGCTAGGGGAGACAACAAGCACAATTTTAGGAGGGAACTCGGATCTATGGCAAATTAATGGGCATGGGAATAGGGATGACTCGGCCTCTATGAGATAGACAGAATCTTAACAGAGCATAACCCAAAACTCAATTCTATATATGATATAAATGAGGATCATAGAAGACTCGGGCTTCATAGCTCAATCAAAGGGATTTAAAATAATGAGTTAAATGGGAAATGATTACGATGATAGTCTTGGAACTTGAATTTATGAGAGCCGCGTGAACATCAAACAGTTAAGCGAACCGATCAATCATAGATTTCTGTGTATGCAAGAATATAACTTTGAAATGATAAGTGGAGGTTTGCAAGTACTACAAGGCATAAAACCTTTATCAAAAGTAATTATACCACCTTACATCACCGATTCACTTGATTTTCGGTGGTTATCATTTCATTATTGCACCAATTGACATCTGGATCGTGTGAAAACACGGGCTCTGATCTTTCCACATTGACACATTTTCGATGGTTAATCAGGCTTTATTTTTCCCTTTTAATGACCGAAAGCCAAGGCTTTCGGTGGTTAATGAACTCTTCACAGGTTCACCTAAACCACGGAAACCTGTAACTCTCCCTTTTGCTAAAGAAAATCAATTCTGATGTTTATTTCAAGTTTATTTACAAACAATAGGCTCTCTAACAAGCCTATAAAAATTTAGAAATAAATTTTTGAAGTACTCTCTATTACCTAAAATTGACAAAACTTGACGGTGCTATTTTAGGATATAACACCATCAACATCACAAAATGATTAATCCCAGTAGATTAGAATCAATCCATACTCTTGGGTTAGTTCCATGCACCCAATATTTATTTTTATTATACCATTGTGTGATCTCACCATGAAAACCTGCAGCAAACAGTGTCAGAACCTGCAATAAACAATGTCAGACCCTGCAATATAGAGTTATACCATCACATCAAACTCCAAGCCATGTGCATTTCCTTTTTCCCAAGGCTTTACAACATATACACAACTTGCTGCACAATAGATCGCATGTGTACATGACCTATTCAAGGTCAGCACGCGAATGCACATGATTTTCACCATTGTCACCCACGTGTGCCTCAGTAGATGACACTTTTGTACTTCCCTTCAGTCTTTCATTCTGATCTAGCTTCCTTGTCTTCTTCACCCACTTCTGTAGATGACCCTTCTCCTCATAACTTGAGCTCTGAGCATCCATCTTTTCAAATATATCTCCCTTTCTTACTTCATTCCTTCTTCTAGCCATGCTATGTGAAGTCCTCATGATGGACTTTGTTCGTGTGTTCCAGCGCTCCTGGGATTTGTGGCCAAATCCACTACAGTTGTAGCATCTCATAGAGTTATACTGAACAACAATATGTCCTACTTGATCACATCTCCAACACCTTGTGGTGTTATAGAATCTTCCATTATATCTCCTTTCATAAGATCTACATTCAAAAGCTTTGTGACCATATCCATTACATGAATAACAATGCCGATGAAAAATACTTTCATACCTTTTCTTTGGTGTCCCAAAAGTAGCTTCTTGATGCCTTCCTTGCTTTGTTCTTTTGAAATCTTCTTTGTCTTGTGTAGATGGTTGTTTTGCAACATTGTCTTCCTTCTTTGATGGACTTACCTCATGCTTCTTTGAGGTGCTTTCTTCAACATGTGTATCTTCTCCTTTGTATCCAATACCTGATTTATCACATAGTGGTCTTTGACTTTCCAATATCTCATCCAAGATTCTTGAGCTATTCAAGAATTTGTTTGACTTCTCTACCTTCTTTATAAGGTCAACAATTTCATCTTCTAGCTTACAACATGACTCTTCCTTTTCATTTATTCGAATCTTCAATAGTTCCTCTATTCTTTTGGCTTCTTCAATTTGGGTCTTGAGATGAATAATGGTTTCAAAACTTTTGCTAATCTCATCATGTATATTCATGTCTTATTTTCCATTCTTTAGTCTTGTGATCTCTTCTTCCTTTTCTTCTAATTTAGAACTCTCTTCTTGTTCTTTGAGCATTCCCTTTAACTTCAAGATGTGCCTTTGACTCCTCCTAAAAAACTTCTTAGTGTTATCTGAAAGATAGTTATAGTGTGTATAAAAATGATCACTCCTATACATGTATAAACCCTCTTCAATTTCCTTTTGAAGTTCTAATAGATTTTCTTATATTCTTCCCATGGGATAACTATCATCAAACTTTACACAAACTATTTCTAGATCATCTTCTTCACTTGAGAAAAATTCAACATCATCACACTTTGAATTATTGCAATCAAGAGTCTTGGGAGATTCTTTATCTTCAATATCTTCCTTCTTGCCAACACCATCACATGATTTTTTGCCTTCATTTGAAATGTCTTCAAGATCTTCCTTTGTGCTATCATTACTTGATTCTTTATCTTCACTTGAAATGTTTTAAAAATCACATTTAGAAACAATACATTCAAGATTTTTTGATGATTCTTTACCTTTAATGATATTGATGGAGTGGTCTTCAATTTCTTCCTTCTCCTTCTTTCTTTGATATGTCTCCTCTAGCTTTAGCCATAGATCCTTGGTGGAAGTGCATTGTCCCATGATCTCTTTGATAGGTCTTGAGAGTCCACTAAGAATGGTCTTGAGAGCCAATGCATCATTCTTCTTTCCTTCCCTTTGAGCTACAAACTTTGACTTGTTCTTCAACAGAACATATCCATCGATGGTTTCCTTCCAAATAGCTACTCCCATTGTCTTCAAATATAATCTCATCTCTATTCTCCAAGTGGAATAGTTTTCATCATCAAGAATTGGAACTTCATCATCCATTTGTGTGTCTATGGATCTCCTTCAATCTTTTTAAGGCTTGCAGTGAAGGCCCGCTCTGATACCAATTGTTGGACACACCTACCACACATAGAGGGGGGGTGAATGAGTGTGGGGATATTTTTCCCAAAACATCCCTCTTACAAAAAAACTCCTTAGTTAATATTAAACATTTTCTCATTACTCATTGCTGTCATTTATAATCAGTTATATGTGAATACATATCATCAACAAATCATCTCCACAAGGAACACAAAGAACACAAGATGTATGTACAATTTTTCTTTTTATTATGGACTTCAATCCGGGGGGTTTTCAGCAACAAATGAATAGAGTACAACTCTATAAGATCACCAGATCTATATGAAATACTCATATTACATTCTTAGCACCAACTGAGATGAGGCAACAATCCTCAATAGATATCAATATGTCAACATAAACAAGTGCATCAACCATGCACCAACCTGTGCCAAACAACCTGTAATCAACATGTACCATAAATAAGTGCATCCAACCATGTACCAAGTATATACAAATCATGTGTAAAATAATAATCAACAATGACTCGTCAATATGTACCAACATCATCAAATATACACCTCATGTATGTGCCAACTCATCAACTTCTTGTCTCAACCATGACTAGTTTTGGATTAGTCAACAACCCCAACTTGAAATAATCATAACTTTGTACTT
>JASDQU010199989.1:0-15787 GCA_032191745.1 Picea mariana
TATCAACCATGAAAAAACAATAATGAGTCATATTTACATCAAACACTATTGGGTCCATTACCCAAACCTTTGTGCTACGGGTCTTTCTTCAAGGGTTGACATCAATGACAACCAACCTTAATCAACAAGTGTCAGGAAAATCATATTTCCATAATGCCTATGTCGTACCTATAACGACATCAGAAAGACACTTGAAACATCTCAAACATTTGATTTGGAGGAAGAAGAATGGTTAATTGGGTTTATGAACCTCTTTCCATTTGAAAGAACCACTAAAATTGAGTTTTTAGAGGAGAGCGCTCCCCTATACCTCTCTCAAGAGTGCTGGCGCTCCCCTGTACACTCTTAGGGAGCGTTATAACGCTTGTCTACCCTTTTTGTGGAGCGCTACTACTTTCAGGAGTGTTGTCACCCCCTATACATTACTAGGGAGAGTTATAACGCTCTGATTTCCCTTTTGAGGGAGCGCTACCTATTCTGGGCAACAATTGGTTTGTTGAGAAGAACGAGGGGAAGATCTTCTCAATATCTGAAAGTAGTTGGATTCAAATCCTTGGCCAAGCCATGATCACAGGGTAGATCCATAACTAAAGGAGGAAAATCCTCAACTTACTCCAAATATATCTCAAGTAGTTGGGCCTCTCCAAGCCTATTTAAATAGGCCTTCTCATGGTGAAAGGGGGAAAGGATTGGAAGCATGAAACCTATGATCTCATAGGAAACACACAGTGAAGTGGAGAATAATCAGTGAAGCTATTGTCATTCTGATCGTGGGTCTTTTGAGCAAGGGTTAGACAAGGAGGACTTGACGAAGCTGCTGCACTTGCATCTACGGTTGTAAGTTTTCTTCGTTGTTGTTCTTATCAATATAATCTGCTTGGCCTGTTTCTTTCTAGTTTGTGCTTGATCTCACATGAACTTGTCTCTAAGTAGATAGATCTATTTTAAGCTAATCTCAACAAGGTAGGAAGTTGGTTGTATCTTGTTTGTCTACAGGGCTTATCAAAGAGTTCAAGATTGGAGCTCAACTCGGACCGTGCAGGGACAAACACCGGTAAAAGGTACTTCTTTTCTCCTTCCTCCTCATACATTAGTTTATCTAGGTCTAAAAGGAAGTCAGTGACCATGATAAGCATCTTCTGTCTTAAGAGTTAAGAGTCTAGCTCTCAAGAGGAGATCTACCTGTCCGCAGGGAGATTTTTCTTCAACACATACACATTAGTGCATAGAATGACCTCTGTATTTCCAATGATTTGCATGCGAACCGTAAGGGTGTGCGTGGTCGCTTCAGATGCTATTAGGCTCAGTACTTGTGGGTTCCATAAGGTGAGAATACCTCCTGCCATTTGGTGGCCTCCGATAGCCACCATCTTGTACTTGTGCCATTGTTGTTTACCGGTTGCCTCCATTCTGTCTGTAGTGCATTTTGTCTCTTGAATGAAACAGATATCCGGTTGTTCCTGCTTTAGTATATTTCTAAGGATTCTTTGCTTTCTCGGGCTGTTTAGGCCTCTTATATTCCAAGTTATAACCTTCATTTAAACATGTGGGGGGGAGTTGGGGAAGAGTTTCTTGATCTTACTCGAGTTTATCAGTGGCTCTCCAAGCTCCTGTAGGGAAACGCTATTTGATTTCCTGCCTTTTTTCCTCCTCGTCTACTTGGGTGAGAGTTGTGGTTGTCCCTCATCGGCTTTGACTCCTAGGTGTCCTATCTCCTCGTGTGTGCGCTTTAGTCCTCTAGCTTTGGCTTCCTCCCTTAGGAGAAACATGTACTAAATGCGATCAAGTTGCTCTGTTGGTACGTTGTCTACTCCTTGTCTTTTCTATTGCTCCAGTATGTTCAAGAGATCTATCCCTTCCTTTCCATAAGGTCTTTGAGATCTATATCTTCTATACTTACTTCACTCGGGGTCATTTCCGCATCTCCCTCTGCTTCTTGCACGGGGGTGTTGTCGTCTCTGGTTTCTCCATCCATCGGGGTTGCGCAACTCCCCTACTCCTTCTTGTTACTTTGACGATCGATGGGCTCGTTTGTTGCTTGCTCTTTGACTTCTTGAGCTTTTGCTGAATCCTTTTCATCTTTTGCCCCTTTATTGGTTTTGTCCCTTCCTTCTGTTTTATTCTGGGTCTCTGGGTTATTTCCTGCTGGGGTTTTACTCTGCTTTTTTTTTGCTCTGCTTCTGGGGTTCAGTTTTATAAACCTATTCTCATCCTACCGTGGTTTGGCATTTTTCGCTTCCTATTTTTTATTAAGAGGGCATTCTCTGATTAGGTGGCCATGTTCATGGCATCTTCTGCATTTGAAGGGGATCTGTTCATAATCTATGTTTTGGATCCATTCCTCATCCCTGAATTACAGACTTATGGCTTCTGGGAGTGCCCCAAACACATCCATCTCTATGGAGATTCTTGCGTAAGATGTATATCTCCATTTTAGGGTGGCTTCTGAGGTCTTCACATATTTCCTTAGTTTGTTTCCTATTTCTTCGAAAGTAGAGGGAACCAGTAGTCTAAAGGTAAGGAATAAAATCTCAGCCAGACCGACACCTTTTTGAAAGTCTCTTTTTTTGGGGAGAAATTTTCCTTCCATGGCTACATATACAATCCTGCTGAGGCGTGGAAGTATGGACCTCCCTCAAAGACTCAATCCCTGTCCTCCAGGTTCATGAATACTGCTGTGAAGAAGCCTTTCGAGTCTAGGTGGAGCTCCACTTCTCTGTTTGGCTTCCAACGATATTTAATCCAGTTGCGCAACATTCTTTCTATGGGCCACAAACCCATGAACTTACAGATTAGCGCATGCATCTTTATTTGGTCCATGTAGAGTTGCGTTTGCGGATCCTCCAATATCACCTTGGGTATCATTATTGTTTTGGGTTTGCACGGTTTGCGCCCTTATGTCCTGTTGGGCTTCACCGTGTCTTGTGCCTCACTCTGAGTTTCTATGGCGTCTTCTCCCATGCACTCGCTTTTTCTCTGGTTCCTTTCCTGACCTTTTTCTGGGTTTGATCCTGAGGTGCCTTCCATTGGTGCCTTGAAAACTATGCCTCTTGGCCCTTTCCCTCTGTCCACCACTACCTGTTTGTATGAGGGGGTACCCTTACCCCACCCTTTGGTGCTCATGTTGTCCTCTGCTATGGCCGCGACTACCAAACCCTAGTTTGTAGTTGCTCCAAACATAAACATCAATAGTAATAAAAAATTATTCACCATTGGGAATTAATCAACTAACACATTAATCCAGCTTAGACTGTTGGATTAATTATTACTCTAACCTAACTAATTTGGCCAAGAGTACTCTGTTTGATCAAATTTATTCAATAACCTATCAACATAAATTTAAAAGGTTTGATCATGATTATACAGTATGAGTCAAACCAAGTTTATTTTCATGGGGTTTTATATTTTCTCTTTTTTTTATACCCTCTTTTCATTTTTATTTTATTTTTATCCTTTCTTTTTCTTCTTCTTTTTTCTTTTCTTTTCTTTTTCTTTTTGTAAATCATTTACAGAATGAAATATTATTTACAACACAATATGACTAGAGGAAGAAATTCCAATCACCAGGTGATCCTATGAAATATAGGGTTATTACACTGGCTCCACTTGGGGATGGTGTTCTCCTTGTGAAGTGCCAAGAACCAGCTACCTGTTGCCTTAAATCTTCTTCTCCAATAATTTTTCTGCATTCTAATTTGTTTTATTATAAATGTAAATATGGTGATCCTGATCAGGGGCTTATGGCCTTCTCTTTGGGCTTCAACCACTGATGAAAATCACCCACACCTGACATAAAAAGTAAAATGGTATTTACAATGAAATGAGAGAGAAAAATCTTCATTCTTGTGAAACATAGTGCTTAAGCATTCTGCTATTGATGGGTTCTCCTAGCAGATTTGCTCCATCCATATCCTTGATAAAAAATTCATTGCTTCCTTTGTAGGCATGTATTATGAATGGGCCTTTCCATATATTGTCAAATTTTCCATGTTTTCCCTTTTCTTCATTTATTGAATCCCACTTCAGTACTTTATCTGCTAACTGGAAATCATCAGCCTTGGTCCTTCTGTCGTGGATTTTCTTGATATTCTCTTGAATCACCTGAGTTTGGTTATAAACCTCTTCTCTGGATTGTTGCAGCTGTATAGTTTGATTGATTCTTCTTTGGATGTCATTTGGTTCTACCTGTACTTCCTGCAATAAATTCATGACAGGAACACCTAAAGAAGTAGGAAAGACAACATCCATTCCATAGACCAACTGATATGGAGACATTGATCTCTTTGTAGTAAGTCTTTCTGCCCAAAGTCCATGTACCAACTTGTTGTGCCATGATTGTTTAATGTCCTGCAACATCTTCTTGATAATGTTGACCAAACTCTTATTTGAAGACTCCGCTAATCCATTGCCCTGAGGGTAATAGGTTGTAGAGTGTCTTAAGGTGATCTGATACTTGTTGCAAAACTCTATCATATTTTTTTATTTGAATGTTGCTGCATTGTCAGTGATAATTTTCCTGGGGCATCCAAATCTAGAAAGAATGTTAGTTTCCAAAATTTTTATGATCACAACATCAGTGGCTTGCCTGGTGGGTACAACTTCAATCCACTTGGTGAAATAATCAGTGACTGTGATAATCCACTTGTGCTGGCCTGATGAAGGTGGATGGATTTCTCCAATGAAATCCAAATCCCACTGTTGGAATGGAGCTTCAACTGAAATTGGATTCAAGGGTAAAGGTAAAATTTTCTTTTTGCCTTCAAAGATCTGGCATTTGTGACAGGAGGTCACTTTCTTGTGGACATCTGCAAACAAAGTTGGCCAGTAGAAACCATCTCTAAGAATTTTATTAGCAGTGGTCTTCCAATTCAAATGTCCACCACAGTCTCCCTCATGGAATTCTTGCAAAGCTTTATCAACTTCATCTTTCAACAAACAATTTAGTATAATACCTCCAACATCTTTCCAATACAAATTGCCATTAAAAATGAAATACTTCATAGCTTTAAGTTTAAAAATATAGCTTTAATTTTTGTCAAACTAGGAGGAGCTTGTAGATGATGCAAAACAAAAATAAGGCCTGCATACTAGGGAGAGTTTGAGAAAACCTCTTTCACTCGTGGAGTCGCCTGCTCTTCTTGTTCATCAACTGCAGCTAGAAAATTAATATCCAAAGCATGAAAGTTTGAGTCAACCATCAGTTTGGATAATCCTTGACCCTTGGTAAGCTTGGTTGGTTTGATATCAATATAATACTCAAGGATCACAACAATCCATTTACCTCTTCTGCCATCTGGGTTGTCTTGAGTCAGAATATCTTCCACCACAACATTAGGGACATAAGCAATGATATGTGAGTGGAGAATATATACTATGAAATATTTAATTTATTTCAGCAAAGAAAAAGCCTGTTTCTCCATGATGTTGTAATTCAATGCAACATCTCTCAAGGATTTTCTGAAGAATGCTATAGGTTGTTCATGGCCTTCACTGTTCTTCTGCAAAAGGACTACTGCAATGGTATGATCAGAGGCAAAAAAAAAGAGGAGGAAATCTTTGGTATAATCACGACTGATAAGTACAGGGGCTTGTGTCAAGGCCTATTTCACTTGATCAAAGGAATGTTTGGCTTCTATGGTCCATTTTATTTTTGTATCCTTTTTCAACATATTGGTTATGTTTCTCAGAATTTCTATCGAATTAGGGATAAATATTCTTAGAAAGTTTATTTTCCCTATGAAAGACTGCAACTCTTTTATGTTTCTTGGATGGTTTATTTTTTGGATCGCTTCAATCTTGCCAGGATATATTTTGATCCCATCCTTAGATATGATGTGTCCTAGCAATTTACCTTCCTCTAGCCTAAACAAGGTTTTCTTGGGATTTAGTGAGATTCTGAATTTCCTACATTTTTCAAAAACGTTTCTAAGGTGGAGTAAGTGTTATTCATCTCTTTTTGAAAAAACAGTTATGTCATCCAGGTATATGACAATAAATGTTCCAATTTCATCCACAAAAGCAATGTCCATTGCTCTCTGAAATGTGGCCCCAATATTCATTAAACCAAAAGGCATTTTCACATAGATGAAAGTGCCCCAAGGTGTAGTGAACGTTGTTTTCTCTTGGTCATCAGGGTGGACTAACACTTCGTTATAGCCAAAAAACCCATCTAATAATGAAATTCTACTGGATCCAACTACCTTCTACAAAATATGATCCATTTTAGGCAAGGGGTAGTTGTCTTTAAGTGAGACTTTATTTAGGTTTCTGAAATCAATACAGAGTCTCATTTCTCCACTCTTTTTTCTGGTAGGAACTAAATTGGACATCCATTTTGAAAACCTTAGTGGGACAATGATTGTAGCATCATACATTTTCTGTATTTCCTTTTCAATTAGAGGCATTAACTTTGGATTAATTCTTTTAAGTTTTTGTTTGAAAGGATTATGATCTTCTTTTATGGGAATTTTATGTTGTATAATGCTAGTGTCATGAGATTTTAAATCTTCATAGATCCATGTAAAAACATCTACAAATTCCTTGAACAATTCTATATATTTATGTTTTTGATCAGGAGGTAAAGATTTTGACAATTTAATCATTTTTGGTTCCTTATCAGTCCCTATGTTACAACCCTCGACATCTTTTCCAGTAGGTTCAATTTTTGGTTTTTTAGCTACATCATCGAAATGAAACAGTTCTTCCAACGAGACTAAATCTCTAGGTAGAATGTTATCTTTTAATTGCAAAAAATCAGAGTTTTCTTCTTTTTCATTTATTTCTTCTAAATCTTTTTTATTTACAATTTCATTACTATCTACATCAATGTTTGCACAATCAAATTCATTTTTGGATTGCAGGAAATCATCAATCTGCTCATCATTACCAAAAACTTGCCAATACCTGATATTGTCCGGGACATCATGTATGCATTTCACCTCAACTGTGTACTGGCAATTAGGATGAAATGGTATTTTACAAGTGGCTGCTAAAGTAACCAGTCCATCAGCAAGTATGTTTTGGCCTCTGGGAATCACCTGCAAATCATATTCAGTAAAACATTGCAAGAAATCCAAAAGAACATTTCTATAGGCCCTTAGTCTCGGGTGTTTGGCAGAGTACTCACCTTTGACTTGTTTTATGATAAGTTTAGAATCACCTCTTACTCAAATTATTTTGGCACCAAGATTTTTCAACAATTCCAGGCCCAACATTAATGCTTCATACTCGGCTATATTGTAGGTACACTAAAAAATTAATTTGTAAGAATGGCTTTCTGAATATCTTGCTTTTGAATTAAATACCCACACTCCACCTTTGGATCCTTCTTTACTGACAACTCCATCAAAATCTAGACTCCACAGAGGTTCCATTGATTCATCAGTTTGTATTTCCATTGTTTTATCTTCTTCAGGGGTTGCTTTACTTTCCTCCAAGTTATACACATCATCTTCCAATTGTGCAATTTGACTTTCCATGTCACCATCATTATATAAAATAAAAGAGTCCATATCATAATGAACAGAGTATAAAGTGTAGTTATGTGGTTTCTCTTGACTATTGACCATGTATGTCTCTCTGTACAATCTTCTCTGCTGACCAAATAGAGGGATGGTGGCATAGGACATGTCTAGCTGTAGGGTACCTTGTAATTTGGCTCCCCATGATTGAGATAACAACATGCCATACTTTGGAGGAATATCTGCAACAACAATGTCCATTACCATGCTTTTGGCTAGGATTTGTGCCAAGGTAATACACAAGTCTTTGATCAGACCTATGCATTTAAATTTGCTTGAATCAAAGGAGTATAAGTCCTTGTAAGGCCTAGTGATATCAAGCCCTAATTTCTCCATCACATCCTTGGGAATAAGGTTATGAGAAGCACCATAATCTAGCATGGCATTGTGCAATGTCTTATCATGAATGTTTAAGCTGATGTAAAAAGGAGGAACAAAACCATTGTCAACTTTTCCCTCAACTTCAGGTCCAAATAACAACTCTGGTTGATCATCAACAATGTTCACTGTGTCTGTACCCACTCTTGGTTCTATGTTCAGGGATTTGATCACTTGTGATATGTAAGCATTCTTGTTCATCAATTCTGACAAAGGAATAGGTATTTTAAGTTTAGCCAATTCTCTTTCTAGACTGAATGTAGTAGGATTTCTGTTTTGATTGTGAAAATCTGATTTCTCAGTCACATTCTTCTGTGTAGTAGGATTGGGCTGACTGGTGGATGCAATCTCAGTTTGAGCTTTCTTTGGTATAGAATCAAGTGTTCTTTTTTTAGGGGCCTATGAGTTTTTCTTTTCAGGAACTTTCTTGGCAAGAGCATCTGAGGTTTTCTTAATTTCAGAAGCTTTCTTGGTTGGGTTATCATTAGAATTTTTACTTCTCAAGTTGTATTGCCTATGAACTTCCATTATTGCATTTTCAAAAGCTTGTTGTTCTGATTCTTCCTCATCTACTTTAGTCTGTGAAAGGAGGAAAAGGTCTCTTTCTTCTTGAGTAAGAAAGATGGAATCATTGTCATTTACTCCCATTAGATTTATGTGAATGTCATCCAG
This sequence comes from Picea mariana, assembly GCA_032191745.1. Lineage (NCBI taxonomy): Eukaryota > Viridiplantae > Streptophyta > Pinopsida > Pinales > Pinaceae > Picea > Picea mariana. Next base: position 8,571 of record JASDQU010199989.1, read on the forward strand.
TCCCTCAATAGTTTCTTCTCCCTCATCAACCTAGTTTTTCTGAAAAGGTGGCCTAATCTGCTATTCGGGGCCTCTTTGTTCTCTAGGTTATCTTTGTCTGATTTGGGGAGGATTTCTCCTGAAATTGGGATTTTGGATTTGAGGGGCATGCTGATTCTCTCTAGGTGTGTTACAGGTGAATCCTCCCGTGGACAAATGGATTCCCTCTTGGTCTCTAGACTCCTAAGACCAAGACAAAAAAGTGCTTAATGTGGACACTGATATCCTTTTAGATTTAATTAAGCTAACATACGAAGAGGAAGAAGAAAGATGTGTACCTTGTTAATGACGTTTGTCTTTGCAAAGTCCAAGCTGAGGTCCAATCCTGAGCTCTTCGATAGGTCTTGTAGAACAAACAAAGATACAAAGAACTTCCTATTCTATTGAGATTAGCTCAAATATAGATCTATCTACTGAAGACAAATCCATGTGGAACAAACATAAATTTGAAAGAAATAGGCCAAGCATTGATTATTAATGAGAACAAGTAAAAGGTGCTTACAATCCTTTGATGAAGGTGCAACAACTTCTTCCATCTTTCCTTGTCCAACCCCTTTGCTCTAATCTACATTGATTATGCTTCAATGGAATCTCACTTATGGGATCATAAGTTTGGTGTAATTCTCATCTTTTTTGTTAATACCACTTATAAGGTCATAAGTTTGGTATCAATCTCTAGTCTCTTCTGCCCTTTCACCATGAGAAAGCCTCCTTATATAACCTTGGAGAGGCCCAACCACTTGAGAGATCTTTGGGATAAGTTGAGGATTCTTCTCCTTCAGTTGAGGATCTTCCCTAAGATCATGCCTTAACTTTCTATTCGAATCCAACCACCTTCAATAATTGAGGGGATTCTTCTCTATTTTAGCTCAACAAACCAAAAATTCGCTTAGAAAAGGTAGCGCTCCCCCAAAAGGGTACACAAAGCATTTGAATGCTCCCCCAAAGAGGCCCAGGGAGCGCTGACACTCCCTGACAGTGCATAGGGGAGCGCTGCATTCCAAATTTGATATTTGAGTGGTTTTTTCAGTGGCAAAAGGTTTATACTCCTTGTCAACTAATTTCTCTTCTTCCAAACCAGTCTTTGAGGTGTCTTAAGTGTCCATGTGATGTCGTTAGAGGCACGACATAGGAAAGATGGCAGTATGATGTTTGTGACACTTGCGACACTTGTGGTCAAGATGCGACACTTGCAGACAAGATGCGACACTTACAACACTTGTAATGATGACACTTGTGACATTATTGAAGTGAGTAATTTTGATGTGTAACAAGGTGGGTTCTTGTCAGTGATTTCTAATCTTTCCATAATTATTTCCATAGTTTTAACTAAGAAATCTATTTTGGCATCTACAGTGGAAGTGGATGGTTCTTCCTTAGTTGTTACTCTCCTTTCTGTTCTTTGCCTATTTCTCCTAGCCAACATGTTTGCTTCAACACTCACAACACATTTCTGCATATCTTTGAGAGTTGTAGGGTTTCTTTCTCTCAATTGGTAGGACATGTCAGCATCAAAGCCATCAGGGAACTTAATCAAAGCTAAGCCTTGAGGAGGTTTAATGTTAGTAGGAATTTCATTATAGATATTGTTGAAATGAGTGCAATAGTCCTGTACACTTTCCCCTTGGTTTCTTCTGATATTTTCATATTCAAATAAGATTTGGAGTGGGTTTTTCTTTATTTCCCATCTATTGAGAAAAGATCGTTGAAAGGCAGCAATATCAACAATGCTAGCAACTGGTAAGGCTTTGAACCATTTCTTAACATCACTAGTTAAACTTTGTGCAAAGAGTCTCATTTGGACATCTGCCTCATCTACTTCCTGTAAATTGAAGAAGTCATTCATTTTGTCCACATGTTGTTGTGCATTAAGGCTTCCAGTGCCATCAAATTGAGGAATCCTAGTTTGATAATCCCGGAGCATGTTGTGTAAGGGAGAAACCAAAATAAGGGGAGCATATCTTGCTGCCATAATTGGTGGAGGAGGTTGGCTAGCAGAAACGCCTGTAGTAGGCTGGGTTGTAATTTGTATAATTACTGGAGAAGTGATAGAAGATGTGGAAGAAGTAGGGCTGAGAGATATATAATGAGTTACTTGAGGATTAATAGAAGTTGCAGAGATGGAAAGGGAAGAAATCTCAACATACTGTTGGAAATAAGATTTATACAAAGCTTGGTCAAGGTCTGATGCTAGATCTTGTAATTTCTCGAAATCTTGAAGGATTTGTTGATCAAAATCTATTCCAGGAGAGAGTTTTTCTGGGGTTCTAGGTTGGAGGATGGCTTGATCTAGGACTGTTTCAACCACAAAGCTATCAGATTTGGTTCTGAAAAGTCTATGCTCAAAAGGTAGATCAAAATCGATGTCTTGGATTGTTACAAGCTTATATGGAAGAGAAGTGGCCCTAGGAAGAGGACTACTCCTCCCTTGACTTTTTGGTGTGCTTCTTTTTCTGATTAATTTTTTTTGGATTATCTACTACTATTACAGGTTCTGGATCAGAGTGAGATCTGGTATGAATTCTTTTTGGAGCCAAAACTTAAAATTTTATAAACCTAATTAATTATTTACAAATTTTAACAACCTTTGAAGATTTATCTCTTGAAATTTTAGATCTTAGATTGTTCAGAAATAAAGTTTTCTTATCTAGGGAAGACAATTCATAAAGTTGGAAAATTTGTTCAGTGTCCCAGTATGGTCGCCACGATGTTATCACTCTATAATTCCCAGAGGTTTTCAAGGGTAGAAGAAATTGACAGAGGTAACTATAAAAACCACTTTTGAAACTGGGATCTAGCCCTGCCAGTTTCAAATAGGGATCACTCTGTATGATTTGGATTTGTTTAGATTATAAATGTTAGGCTAGTTATGATAGTCTAAATTTGTTTGTTTGTTTGTAAAATTTGGCTGAAGGAATGCATTAAATTTCCATTGGGCTATGGGGTCTGTATTAAAGATCAGAATCACATTCAACTTTTTATTAGGTTTCTTCATAGGGCAGGTTAGTAAAAATGTTGGATCTATTGAGTTTAAATGAGATGGATAAGACAAAAAAGATGAGAAATCCACCAAGCAAAGGAGCAGTTAAGAATTCCCTTACTCAATATCAGATGAAAAACATATAGACCATTAAAAAACCAGAAACAAAGTATGCAAGATAAATTCTGTTCTATTGAATTCCTTTTAATAATTAGAATTTGAAATACATAAATGATCACTGAGAATAAGAAAACATTTAACAAAGAAGGAGAGACATCACCAACAATCTGACACAAGAATCCTGTGAATAGCCTGTTTTATTACTAGTCGATCCTTTTAAAAAGATTACACAATAACTCCTGGGTGTAAAAATCAACCCTCAATACTTCGAAGGAAGAAGTATTTATACAATATTTTACATCTAATCCTGTCATAAATGACTAGGATATTATGGAGGAAAAATCTAACTAACTAGATCTCATATTACAAAATATAGGAATTTTGTTGCTCTATTCAGATCCTTGGCACTTATTTTGTTGAAGTAGTTGATGATTCATCACATTGACTTGACCGTGTACTCCATGCTGACTTGAAACTCCCAATCACTTTTACTCAAGTAAAGAACACAAATCTTCCCATCTCATTTTACTAGGGATGGAAACCTTGAGTAAATTTTTGTATATCTTGTCCATCTCAATATACTTGGCAAAAGTGGGCATTGTGAGGAAAATATGCTTTATATCATGCTGGATGCTCAGGTCCAACTGTAATGTTTCTAAGAAAGATTTTCCTGCAATACTTCCCTGTATACTTGCAAACTTGGAACCATCCTTTGCCACTGTATTGATCTTCTGCTTGTAATCTGATAGAGTCATTAGCTTGTCATTGAGTACTAGCAGTCCATGGATACCTTTCTTGTGTATTAATTCATTCTTGCTGAAAAATATTTGAACTCCAATGTCCATCACTTGAGCCTTGTCCTCTAGTTGCAACATCCATCATTTCTTGGTCAAGACCTTCTTGACTTCAAGGATGGTCTCTGTCATGTCTTCAATCTCCATTGCCTCCAACTCCTGCTTGTTCTTGGAGTTTAGGAACTTGATAATCGTAGTGGCCTCTGTAGGTCTTTCTCCTAGCTCTTCTCTTATTTTTTCACTTGCTTCTCTGTCCTTTTGTACCAGTTCATGTTGTTCAAATATAATTTGTATGAATGGCCATATTTCTACCATAGACTTGCTGATATCCATCCAGATGTTTTCCTTAGCCTTAGATAAGGTCTTGACCATGACAGTCTCCTTCTGCAACTATTGTAGTTGTTGAATGAGTCTCTGAGATTTATGAATTTCTACATGATAGCTAGACTGGAACATAGACTTTAGGTCTTGGAGGATTTTACCGCTTCTTGCAACTTTCTGATATCCTCCCCTTGAAGGGACATGTCTTCCATAGATTTCACCATCTTCTCAGAAGCATCCGGAACTTGCATTGGGATGGTAGATGGAATATCTAATGTTATAGATGTTGGTGCTGTACTGACTCCTGTAAGAGGGACTGCCTCCAGTGGAATACCAACCATCTACACACTCTGTTCTTTCTCTTTGATCAATTTGTCCAACTCATCCTCGATGTCTCTTATCTGTGCATTATGCTCCATGATCAGCTTTAGCATCTCCTCTTTGTGGCCTTCACTTTCATCTATCTCCTTTTATTATGAATCCCCAGTTGCTGGAAGATTTAATTTTTTTCTCAAGGATGCTATATCAACATTTTTCTTATTCAACAATTCTTGAACTGCTTTGACATTCGATGGGTCATATCCAATCTTTAGCACCAAATCTTCTAAGGATTTGATCTTATTGTCCTTTTCCAAAGATGATATCTTCTCCAACTTCAATTGGGATTGTATGTTATTCAAAGATACCTGCAATTTCAAAGTAGTCAATGAGGTGTTTGTTAGAGTGGAGAATATAATCTCCTCTGTTTTCCTGTGCATGTCCATTTGGTCCACTGGATGGACCTCCTTCACATCAAACTCAAAAGAATTTTTCTTGTAGTAAGCTGCTGTCTTGGGATGAGGTACTTGTGCTTGTAGGAATGCCATTTGCATTCTTCCCTTCTCTATTTCAAATGCTGTCAGTAGTCTATGCTGGGCAGTAGAAGTCTACTTCCAAAACTTGGCATATGTGCTGCTATTTAAGAGTTCATTCCTCTCCTTGATCTGTTTGTATTTGTCAAAGATATTTGACCTTGTTGGCTCATGAGAGGACTTGGCTGACATAGTAGAATTTGTTTGTTTTTTGGATGAAGATGTGGACACTATGAACTGACTTCCTGAGAATTTTGAGGAATGTGGTCCCTCCATGACTATGGTGGACTATGTTTCTCCTTCTTTAAGCATGTCTGGTGTGTGACTAGTTTTAGCCCTCTTCCTGTAAACATGAAAATCTTCAGCTGACACCTCTGTGACTGAAGGGGAAACCTCTTTCCTCACTCTCTTTTTTGTTTTTACTTGAGGAGTGATGGTATGTGAAGCAGTGACAGGAGGAGGTTGTTATTTTGTTTCCAACAATGTATTTTCTTGCCAATATATTTGATTCATATACTTTTCTACTCCAGGCTTGTGTACATGAGCATAAGCAGTGCTCTTCTGTTTGACCCTGAGTTATGATATGACACCAAATGGGTCATAATTCCATGTGAAGCTCTGATTGAAGTTCATATGTTTCAAGAGGTTTTCAGCCTCTTCTCCTGCAGCTCTGTTGTTGCATATGAAAGAACCAATTTGGCTCTTGATTCTGAGTCGCTGTTTCTTCTTAACTGATACAAATTGGATGTCATTAGAGTTTACTATATATCTGATATATTCCAATGAAAATATACTAACATGGAGATATTTTGGGAGTCTGTATGGTGGTAATTGACATCCATATACTCTGATTTCAATATGGTTCTGGTATAGATACCAATCTCCTATCTTGGCCAAGTCAGAGAGGTGAAGAATTCTCTAGACTTCTTCATTAATTCTTGGCTCTATTCTATTGCTGAGAATGCAAACCAGTGGATGATAAAACCGATCAATGAAATATTTAAGGTAGAGCTCAGTGGAAGTTTTCCTCACTAGTGAGGTCCATGAAGTCAATGATTAGGGGTTTCCATCCTGATCCAATTTATGGAGAGCACATGAGAATTTGTCTGATTGAAAGAACATGAATAGGTACACCAGCACTGAGGAACACCTGAACTTTCCTTCTGTTGAGAATTTGAAAAACTGCTCATGTATGTTGTCAGCCAAAAATTGACTGAAATCAAATTGGACTGTGGCTTTTTATTCTGTGGAGAAAATGGACATAAAATCTAATATAGGTTCATCTACTGATTCATCTGAAAAATATCCTAATAGGTAATAGAGGGTAGAAATAATTTGGTTTTCCCTGATAGAGAAGATGGAAGATGGATAGGGAGGGTTTTTCTTAGGCAACTGGGCATCTTCTGGGAGAAAGATTTCAAAAATTTGGGCTCTTTGGGGGAAGGAGAATTTCTGATAGAGATCATTCAGGACTTCGACAGAGAACATGTCTACAGAGTCAATTCTGGGGATCTGTAACATCTGATTGATCGATTAAGGGGTAATGGTGAACAAGGTTTCACTAGACGTAGATACGATGGACCTTTGGCTGGGAAGATAATGAGCTTGACACTTAAGGGAAAATGATGGGAAATGGAAGGTTTGGGGAAACATGTACAAGGGAAAATTGGACTCCAAGAGTCTAATTTCATCACTTTGATCCAAGAAAATGTCCTTTTAGCAAGAAGTGTAATTCGAGGAAGTTGAATTCACACTTCGGCTTTATAATTTTGTAGTCTTTGTCTGCAAGGGGAACACGTTCCAGGTCGACGGGAGGGGGAATAAATGGATTTTCAGACGTTTCAGTGGATTTTTCTTTGGGAGCCATGAGTAACATAGATCTGAAGGTGAAATAATGGATGACTATACTTACCCGGATTAATGGCATTTGTCGACAGCTTATCTTGGTGGCAGTTGGCTTGAAAACTGGGTTCAACGTGGTGTTGACAGTGTCCGGATCTAAAAATAGTGTAGCAATGGTTAAGAAACAGGGTTAAACAATGCAGGGAGGTGTCCGTTATGGCGCACGATGGTGACCGAATCAATAACGGTCATGGGGAAGGTATTGATTAT
>JASDQU010199990.1:1894-19255 GCA_032191745.1 Picea mariana
ATAGGAGCCAAAGACATCCAAAACCCTAACCCAATGACCTGGATTAGTCAACAACCCTAATTACTTAACCAGAAATAGAAAACCACCGGCAAAAACCACGTGTCGAAAAAACGCCCAACAATGGACACGAAAAATCGAGGCGACACAAAAAATGAGAAAAAAATGCGACACGTTTCCTAAGGATTTTTTTTTCTCGGGGGCACTACCCCTAAACCCCCGGATAGGGGGGCTATGACCCCCCTCAAACCCCTTGCATGCCCAATGTAACGTAGCCGACACGAGAGCTAGTCGTGCAAAAAATATAACACATACCCAACATCCTCTCCCTTGCCTCCCATTCCCATACAACATTCTATAGGTCCATCATCTGCTCCTTCTGCTCTCTCCACTCATGTCTCTGCATGATTAACATATGAAATACATTAGCCTCACTCATACATAAAACATAAAAAAAATACTGAATGGTAAATTTATCTATAAATACAGAAAAATAACTTCCTTCAAAAAAAAAGTTAATTTCATTGTCGGTGTGTTACATTTATCCTACGCACCGCTTAAACCAAAAGACAATTAAAATCATAACACACGTAAACAAGTTTTTAGAAATTATCAAAAAAGTGGTGCATATATATGTTTACTACGCACACCGATGCATGTAACAAACGTCGACGCACCGTCACATAAACTTTTCCAAATTTTCGAGTACGAAACTTTTTGCGCTACGTTCCGATCATTACTATCGCACCGTGTATGGTGCCACCAAAACATTTACGGGGTGCACCACAACAAAATGTTACATTTCTCAGTGGCGCGTTTGGTAAACATGAACACCCTGGTGTGCACGTTTACCAATGCACTGTTTAAAAAAATATCTGATAAGGGATCTGTGCCATGTACTTTAACGACCCAGTGTGTTATCTATACTTTAATGCATTTCCCTACCAGTTATTTAATTTTCTTCAGGGTATCGTTAAACATATGCACCAATGTGTTTATGTTTACCAATGCACCGCCGAGAAAGGTAACAAGGTATGAGATGCGCCCTGTAAATTTACAGGTCGCACCATAGGCGGTGCGAGCCAAGTGCTTTGAACGCACCGCACAATTTTTTTTTTTTTTCACACTTAAAATTTCACTCAATTTTAAATTTTAATACAGTGAAAACTTAAGTTATGAAGAAACAAATACATTTCCTGGACATTTTGTCGTTGGAGAGGCATGGTTGCGACGTACTAAAAAAACCAATTTTTCCCACCATTTGGAAAAATTCGAAATTCACACATCAAGCAATAGACAAAAGGAAGGCAAGCAAGGAAAGAACCAATGGAAAGACGCTTCATATAGGAAAAGGTTGCACCGATGCTTTTGAGATCTACAACACTGAAAATGGTAAAAATGATTTTGATTGTCAGATTTTTTTTTTATAAAACACTGTTCCAGTGTGCCCGATGACCAACCTCATTGTGGCATACATGTTTACTAAGTGCACTAGTTATATATTTTTTAAAAACATCCCTAGAATGGTGCACATGTTTTTTGGCACGCATGCACACTTGTGCGTTTACTACTACATAGTGCACCACTGTACATTTTTTGAAAAAATACAATGATGCAAATTTTTTTGTTTAAGCATGACACAATGTGGTATAATAATAGACACCCTGGTGTGACCACTTTTACATAGCGGACCACATAAATTTGGAAATTAACCCTAACACGCTGCTCCATATTGGAGCACTGTGCGCATGATACAATGGAGTGCACCATGATATAGTTTTTGACACTATCCTACTTTGGTGCGTAAATGTTTTTATTTAAACATATAATGGTGCACTCTACTAATAACACACCGGTGCTTCCAGTGTTAATTTGCGCACCAAAGAATTTTTAAAGAATGCTATTATGGTGCAGTTATTGATGTAACACACCGGTATTTATTTCTTTGTGAATGCAAATAAAATCAGATCCCCTCTCAATGAAAAACAAATTCCCTCTCCCTCTCCCTCGCCTCTCAATCCCATAAAACATTGTACAGGTCAACCCTCTGCTGTTGTTGCTTCTCTCTCTGTCGACGTCTCTGTATGATTAAGATTATGGCCGGTATTTTTTTTTATTTAACACTTGTACAATGCGCTAAATAATTAGTTGCACTGGTGCATCTTTATTTACTGAGTGCACCGATTTATATTTTTTTCAAAAACCTATCCACGGTGTGGCATTGTTTGGGAGAAATCATCCGTCCTAGTGCACTTATTTAAGTAGCGCACCATCGCATATAAAATTAAAAAAAGTAACCCTGCAACAGTGTGCAATTGCTTAGAGCAATTGTGTGCCTCGATGCATCATTATTTCCATAGCGCAGTGGATAATATTTTTTATTTGAAATAACCCTGCTATGGTGCATTATTTTTTAGGGAACTGATGCGTCTGTTGTATAAAACGCACTAGTGCGTTATGTACTTATAAAAGCACTGGTGTAAAACATCCGCCGAAACCTCCACCCTCTTACCTCCGTTAGTATCATCCGCTATAAACAAATTTTTGGGATATTTTTATAGGGACATCTACAAAAACCTCTGCTAGAGGGTCTGTTCCTTGTAGTGTGGAAACAAGGGTTTCCAGGTCAAACCAATAACAACAAGGATGTATGGGGGTTTACATACTTGGCGGGGGCATCCAAATACAAGTTTTTTTAATGTGTGCAAAGAACTATTACTTGTCATTACCTTTATCCTTGAACAAATGCTCCTTTTATACGATCTCTAGTTGGTTAGAGACAATTGAGAATGGGTAAAATAAGTTAGGCAAATAACCAAACCTGCAACTCACCTTTAATTAGGAATAATTGTATTTTTTAAGCATTTTCTGGCATATATGTGACTATCCCTTCACTAGCCCATGTATACGCGAGTACCATAATAGTAAGAGCACATACATCTTCCCAAAAACTATTTTTTGGAAGAGATCAAGGAGGTATGGAAAATAATATTATGTAAATAAGATATGGATTAGGGAAATAATATTTTCAATGCTTCAAGGGTGGAAATTGATGGTATAACACTGATAAAAAGAGTTGCATTCCAGACATATTCATGGGAACTTCTTCGATATATCGACATATTTTTTTGGAATCTTGTCGGTGGTGAAAGGTCTATGTGTTGGTGAAGTTCGTGTGAAACTCACAGATGTACCAACGGATTTGGTTGGGAGATGACCGCTACATTGGTGGGCTAATAAAAAACTCGCTAGTATGGCTAGAACCAAAAAATTGAGAGGTAAGAAATCAGTCTAGTGAAAGATCATGAAGAATCACTGCAAATAGTGAAGTACATATGGTGGGAAGAGAGACTTGGGATTTTCCACTTGCAAAAGAGAGTCTGAGAGGATTTTTAGTAGAAAATTTTGGTAGGGGGCTCAATTTCTTCTCTTAAGGAAAAGGTAAGAGAATAAAATAGGGAGTTTGTTGTGCGCCTGCAACACTCATGAAACTTAATCAGTCCATAAATTTCTCCAAGCCATATTCAATCATCCATATATGATGTAATGAAATTCTTCCTTTAATAAATAATGTTGGTCATACATCCACATTGTATTTCTTTCATACTCACTTCATCTTAATTATATAAACAAGGTAATAATAGAAACAATAATTTAAATGAACAATATTTGAGGGAAATAACTTATGTAAAATGGAATTAGTGAGTGGTAATCATATGACTTTCGTCATTTTCCTTTTTATACCATTAAAATATAAGTCATTGTATGTTTAACCATGAATAACATGTCCATCGAAACCAATTATATGCATGAGCCCTTTAATCTCTATACTTAACCAAAATATAGTCATCAATAGTATAACAATAAAATATAGTCATCAATAGTATAACAATGGTTGGGTGAATCACCATACATTCATTCATATATGCTTGAAAACCATAAATAATAAATGGAGCTCGACATGTTATAAGTCTCAGCTCTTTTAATAGAACTATAACCATAGTCGATACTTTGTTCCAAATGAAGAAAACATTTAAAGGATGTTGATCAATAATTATGATAGCAAACAAAATATTCCAATGTTTCATGCATAACTTAACCATATATCCATCAAACCCAGAAGATATATCAACGAAAAACCCCAATATATAAAGGAAAATATGCGAGGAAGAGCCATAGCTTAATTGGAAATGACATCATAAATTTCAATCTAGAAGACCCGAGTTTCAGTCTGTAATTTGTAGTTATAGAGACGGGTTTTGAAACTCGAGTTTTCAATTTTTTTTGTAAAACTCAGATTCAACAAACAATAAAACCCAATCAACAATTGATCCTTATGATCCCAATTTCAATCAATGGGAAGAGTTCATTATGAGAAACCATTTAATGTTGCACCCAAGAATATCAACCAATTTTGTTGGAATAATATTATATGCATAATAGCTATCAAATGTCAACAATGACCCGTGGGATGGTTGCATATGTTAGCTATAATCTAAGTCACAAATCCTGTAGCATAGTATAACCATACATTGATTGCAATGAAAATCACTTAATATAAGTGTCACTTCAATAGGATGCCTTAGTCATGAAACCCAAACTTTAAAAAAACTTAATTTAATGCACCCCTCTCCATAACTATGATATATTCTCATGTACCAAGTTATATGATTTTTAAATCATGTTTAATTCATAAGTCATAACCCCTTTTTGAAAAGACTATGTAGTGTAATGCCCAAGCTCATAAGTATTCAAAACTTATATTAATACTTTTGGAAAGTATCAAATCATGTAGCTCTGGCTTGGACATGTTTGTTAATTATGGTATTTGGCATAACACTATTTAATTTTCTATGGAACTCAACAACAAGTTTGTATTTTTTTAGTATGCATTGGTCATGCACCAATTTTCAAAATTGAAAACTGACCTTGTATGTGCTTTCGACAGGTATGAGATTTCTTCAGTAGACCATCAAAACTTCTTTACTGATATCACTTTTTCATTTTTTATGCAAGTAAATAATCAATCATTTGCATAAAAGAAACCTCAAACCCTTAACCATAATATAACATTGCTTAGTGATGCATCATTTCAAATAGTATCTTATACTCAGGAAAAACTAACACTTTTGCATTTTCTCCTTGGGGACCCTACCTATTAGTTATATAGTAATAATAATAATAATAGGATTCACAACTCTTTGGGAGAATTTATAATAGGTGACAATTTTTTGAGTCAACATCTAGCGACTCCATAGGGAAGTTTTCTTATAGCAGGTGTTGGCACAGGGGTAGACCCAGGGTTCAAATCTAAAGGCGCACCAACAAGCCCTAACTACTGACCCTTTTGGCAACACCTGCGAAGTAGATGAAGTGTCACCTGAAGTATCAATAGGGGGTTGTAGGACACAAGTTTCTACAACCAGGGGAAATGCAAAGTGGATCCAAGGCAACAACACACAACAACCTAGATATTCTTTACCACACTTAGCCTACTTCACAAGTTAAATCTCAGATCTATCACACCAATGCATTAACAATATAACAAACGACAATTAACACAACATCAATCACACATAACAACAAGGTATATGTGTTTCACCCTCTCCCTAGGGCTACGTCCACATAACTATGTTTCTTGATATATTATGTGAAAACATACAATTCTATCTCTGCACTTAGCTTGTAGATCTCTCTCTTTCTCTTTCTCTCCTCCCTGCGCACCTAGCTGCAGGGTTGACATTTGCACCCAGCTGAATATATTACAATACAGACACTCTACGATAGCCTCCTTCTCTCTCACACACAACAACTACATTCAACAACCATTAAACACAATAGTACAAACCAATTATCGAGCAACCCTCTCGACTCTCCTAGACCTTTATTTATACATTACATGATAAAAATCTAGGTGTCAAAACCCTATATCCAAAACCCTAGGTGTTTAAAACCCTAGGTCCACTTGACCCGCGTTTTCAAGGCTTCGCCAGCATGTCTTTCCTTCTTTCTTGTGAGGTTCTCCAAAGCACATGTTGGTGTCTTTTTTCACTAGCTGAGTTGTCCATGATCCATATTCCTTGCTACGTTATCTTCCTCGATCTTCTCTTCCAAGGACTAAATTTTCCTTCTTTTCTTCTTCTTTGACCACTTCGACCCATTCTCAGTCAATGTTCCTTCCATGCAGTTCATACTTCGATTTTCTTCCTTAATATTCACTTTCTTCCATAATCAAGGGCCAACAGCCCCCCAATACTCACATGTGACTCATCCCAAGTCACTGCAAGACTGTAACTTCTATTTCACTTCGACTTTAGACTGCGCGGAGAAACTTGCTATTTCTTCTCCGTCCCTCCCTTCCTTGTGTAGACTGCCTTTTCTGTGTATGGTACCTAGTTTCAACTGCACTTGGTACCTAGACCCTTCTTCTTATACTTTTACTGAGTGCTGTGAGGTAGCTGGTTGTCATAGTGCAATTTCAACCAACTCCCATTTACCAAACCTTCTTTCCATTCTCCATTCAGGGTCTTCAACTGTGCAATGCCTCCTTCTGTGATGTAGGCAACCTCAAATGGTCCTAGACAATGTGTCCTGAACTTCCCTGGGTGCTTCATGAACTTTTTTTAATATATCAATACCAAATCTCCTTGCTTGAATTCTTTTCTCCTGATGTGTCTGTCATGATAAGCCTTTTCTCTTTCTTTCTATATCTGCCGATGAAATCCTGTAATAAACCTGTCTTCTTCTAGTTCTACCAACTGTGCAAGCCTGTCTTGTACAACATCTGTGTCGTCCATACCTGTAAATGCTACAATTATTAAGCTAGGAACCAATTATTCCATAGGTACCACTGCTTCCAAGTCATATACCAAATTAAATGGGGTCTGTGTTGTTAACTTCTTGCAAGTAGTTTTGTAGGCCCATAATACTGCTGAAATTCTTAAATCCCAATAATCTTTGTTCACATTGCAAATCTTCATCAGTGATGTCTCCAAAATCTTATTGAAAGCTTCGACTGTACCATTCACATGTGGGTTGTATGGAGTACTCTTCTAATGATAAACTTCAATTTCTGAGTCAAGGCTTCAATAGTTTTACTAATAAAATGAGTACCTTGATCGCTCATAAGGATCTTTGGGCATCCAAACCTTGTTATGATATCCTCAAATATGAATTGCGCAGCTGTAGTTGCACTACAATCCCTAACTACTCTTGCTTCTGCCCATCTGGTAAAATATTTTGTTGCAGTGATAATGTATCTCACTCTTGTGCGCTTTCCTGGTGGGTTAATAGGTCCCACAAAATCAATGGCCCATTTCTCAAATTCCTGTAAATTTAGCTGAGGTGATAAAGGCATCTCGTCTCTTCTAGATGGTTTCCCAACTCTTTGGCATACATCACAGGCTCTGAAGTATTCCTTATCTTCTTTGTGTAAATTGGGCCACCAGAGGCCAACTCTAAGAATATTCTGCGTAGTTGCTTTCCCTGCATAGTGTCCTCCTGCGATGCCTTCATGTGCTTCTTCCAGAATCAGTGGTCTTTCTGCCTCCATAACACATCTCCTCAATATATCATCGGGTCCCATCTTATACAACTGTCCATCTATAAGTGAGAAATATGCAGCCCAAACTACCAACTATTTCTTCTTAATGATTGTGTATTCACGAGGTGCCATTCTTATGGACATGAACTGAACTATCTCGGCGAAGTGGTCATAAAGTTTCCTGATGGACAACAACTGTGCATTTGGAAATGTATCCTCTAGACTAGTAGGTTCCTCTCCATGCTCTAATCTGGAAAAGTGATCAGGTCCCTTGTTCATTCTTCCTGGCTTGACCGCAATCTCAAAATCATATTCCTAGAATAGTAGTAGCCATATGCATATGCTTTCCCCCAACACTGGCTTGTTGACTAAGTATTTCAACGCAAAGTGATCAGTAAACATCTTAAAGTTCCCTCCCAACAAGTAGTGTCAAAACTTCTGCAACGCATATACCATAGCTAAACCTTCTCTTTCAGTGGTGGTGTAATTTATCTCGGTTGTAGAGAGATTCCTACTAGCAAAGGCTAGCGAGTGATCAATATCTCCTGCTCCTGGTTGTGCTAACACTTCTCCTAATGCAATAGATGAAGAATCGACATGGACGTGGAATTACTTTCTCCAATCTGGGAAAACTAGAATAGGCGCAGTGACCATTTTCTACTTTAGTGTGTCAAAGCTCTGCTCACATTCTTCTGACCCTTAAAACTTATGATCTTTCTTTAAAATATTTTCCATCAGTGCTGTTATCTGTGCATAGTCCTTAATGAAATTTCTATAGTATCCAGTATTCCCCAACGCAGTGTGCAACTGTCTAACCAAAGTAGGAGGAGGTAGATCAACAATGATGGCAATCTTGGAAGGATCGACCAACAATCCCTGCTTACACACAATATGGCCTAGCAACACTCCAAAGGGTGAAAAGAAGATACACTTCTTCAGGTTTAGGGAAATATGACATTGCCTGCACTTATCCAACATTAGTCTTAAACATTCAATATGATTTTGCAATAAGGTAAAAACAATCCAATCAACAAAATATGCTTCCAAATATTTATGTAAAAATTCCTTGAATGCTTCGACCACCACCCTGGAAAAGACGGCTAGTGCATTATTCAATCTGAAAGGCATCATTGTGTACTGAAAAGAACCCCATTCTGTTGCAAATGTGGCCTTATGTCTATCTTTCATAGCAATCCTAATCTGGTGATAACCTGGAAATCCATCTATGAAGGAGTAAATTTCCTGTCCTCCTACATTATTTAACACTTCGTTAGTAAACAATGTAGGGAATGGATCATGTAAACATGCATCATTCAGTTTCCTCAAGTCTACACAGATTCTGATCTCTCTTGACTTCTTATCTTGGACCACCATCGGGCTAGTCCATTCTGACTCTTCAACAACTTCTATGATTCCTGCCTCCAACATTCTGTCTAATTCAATCTCGGCTTTCTGTTTATATTTTGGATTCAAATTGTAGGGTCTCTTCTTGACTGGCCTTGCATATGGTTTTAAGGGGATCTTCATTTATCCCATGGGCCCTTTAATTCGCTTCAAGTCGGTGAACTTGGTTGGAAACAAGTCCTGGTATTCATGCAATAATTTTGTGATCTTATCAATAGTGGCATCATCCCAATAATCTCCAACGTTTTCCATCTTAGGTTCTTGCTCTGTTCCAATATTAACTTTATTGATTTTAATTGGCTGTCCAATGAAAGGAAGTTCAATCCCTAGCCATTCTATGTCTCTCTGTCCTTCAGTTTCTGTGATGTTCACCTTCCTAGGATCATCATCTTCATCGACATTGATATTGTACAACCTTGTAATTTCTGACAAGGTACAGTCCATTCATCCTCTTCTTGCTCAACAGGGAGGTTAGTTGCCTCCTCAAAGACTTGTTGTCTTACAACTTGAAAGCCTGATCTACTGTTGGGTATTGACTTTCAAATAAAAAAGTAGCTATAAAGTTCTGAGTCATACCGTACCAATCTGAAGTGGTGAGGTGCAGTTCCACTTGAAGATACCAATTGATAGGAGTTGTGTCCAAAGTGTTAATGAATTTATGCACCCACTTTTATTGAGGAATGTTTCTCTAGGCCTCCTCACACCTCTGCACATGGTGCTTCAGACAACTCTGACCTATGTATATAACTTTGCATCCTTCAACTTGGTTTGAAAATCACACTGTCATCAAAGTGTGACATTGCACCCACTCCACGATGTTCTTCTTGTGTGTTCCCCACCATCTCACTAGTGTTGCTTTCAAGGTTTCATCCAATGCCAACAACCTCTGTTGTACTGGTACAATTTCTTCAAATTCCAAAAAGAATGTTTCTAAATGATTTAAACCATCAAATGTGGGCAGTTTACTTACTTTTGTGCCAATCCAGCGAACTTCTCGGGTCAATATGGCACACCTCCACATAGAGATTCAATACATCCCATTCTACTAGTTCTCTAGTGCTTCTTCTGAATCTGATGAGCATGCACTTTCACTTCACCATCTTAAATTTCCATCTGCCATAGGATTAATGTAATCCTGCTATCTTGCTGTCAATTTATAAATATTCTCTAGTTCATAAGCACGGTCTTCTTCTCTGATGGGTTCTATGTATTTGCGACCTTCATCAGGATCCAAAGGTGCAATGACCCTAAGTCCATCACCTTCAAATGTCATTCTTCTTTTCTTTAAGTCCACAACAATATAATTGTTGAAAGCCCAATCAATTCCTAACAGCGCAGGATAAGGACAACTATCATCAACTATCTCAATCACTTCAAAGTCTGCAAACGTCCTTACCCCGTCAATGTCCACAGGGACATGCTCAAGTCTTCCAAAGGGGCTTACTGCCTGCTGATTATCCATCTTGAGCTTGATAGGGGAATACATTAACTTAGGTTTTCCCATCAGTGCCCAGGTATGCTTCCTCATAACATTGACTTCTTACCCTAAGTCAAGGACTACATAATCTATGTCAAATTCCCCAATATGAGCATTAAGGTGCAGTTGCTTGTTTGTCCTTATCTTTTTGGATACTTGATGTACTACTTTATTTAGTAGAGGATCTACCTTCTCTATCTCGTACTGTCTGATCAAGTGTTGTAGTTCTTGCACACCTCTTTCATCCTTAATCAAATAAATAACATATACAAGAAACTGACGAGCTTTCTTACCTCTTTTCCATCTCCGGGCGAGGCAGACTGATTGAATTCCAGGGGCATTCCACATTCTTTCAGTTTTAGTTGTGCCTTAGATGAAGAATCCTGTTCTCTTCCAAATTCTCTTCTTGCTTCCTCAAACGTCTGTTTTTCTTTCCTTGGATCAAATAACCGTGTCTTCTCTGCAACTCTTCTGATCCTTGATTCTTTTGTAGTATTTCCTGGAGTCACCCTGTCTTCTCCTGTAACAACACCTCCTCTAGTGATAACAACCCCTTTGGGATCCTCTCCACGAGGTTCTGTTGATATCAGTTGTACTTTCTAGTTTTCCCCTCGTCTCTCCTAAAGTTTCGCTAATAGCACAGGGAAATCTTCAATACCATGTTCAAATGAATTGCAATAACTGCAAGTGGTACAAGGGTTCTGACAGTTCTTTTCCAAGTGACATGGATGGGTGCAGTTATAACAAATGTTCTGACCTTGACCTCGACCCATGCCTCCTCCTGATCCTCTTCCTTTGAATCCACCACGAGGATTGAAGTTTTCTCTTCCCAGGGAGTTAAACTGCGTAACATTTCCCTCCTACTGCATCTCTCCTTGAATCCTATATGTATATCTTAACCTTTCATGCAAGAGGTCATAAGACCTAAAGTCCTTCTCATCCTGCCCCACAGATTTACAGAATGTGCAGTAAAGATTGGTAGGTGTTTGGACATATTTTTGCATGTAATAACATTCACCAGGTCGATGTCTATTTCTACATACCTCACACCAGGGTAGAGTAACCTGCTTCAAGGGACTAGGGGCTCCAGAGGCCAAGTACTCATTAAATAGGGGACAATGCTCCTTGTCATGGCCCTCTGTTTTGCATCTGATGCACCATATGTCTTATCTTTTATATTTTCCCTTTTGTTTCTTCATATATTTGACCTGTAGAGATAAGCTAGTTAGCTGACTCAAAATTTGACTCATACCTGAGATGAATTCTCCCATAAGGGTTGATTCTAGCTTCATGGCGATCTACAATGCCTCAGCCCATGAAGTGACCTTCTATTGCATCAAAGGATCTCTGATGTGTGGTAAGAGGGCAACAATGAACCATTCCTTATTTTTCTCGTCTAGAATTTGAAAGCTCGAGTGGCCTGTCAAGGTATTAAACCTCTGATCAAACTCCCAAACAGGTTCAACTACTCTCTTCTTTATTTCTTTCAGTTCTATGATGCACTGTGAATTTGACTTGTGTTTCTTGAATTCTGCACTCAATGCATTCTTGATATCATTCAGCGGTTTAGGCTGTACAGTTCCTTTAACAAACTTCATGTACCGGCTCAGTGCGCGGTCTCTCAAGGTAGTACTAAATTAATCTCTCTTAACAACTTCGTCATTGAATTTCTTAATACTCCATATAGCTTCGCATAAAAAATAGTGCTGATCAGGATCTTCAGATCCATCTCCTCTAAAGATAGGTAACCTCATTTCATCTTCCATAGATCTTCCTAGGTTTCTTGACTGAGTATGTGCTAAACTGATGGTAACAGTGCTCTGATAACTATGGCTATTCTGGTTACTTAGTTTTTCTCAAACAACAAGAGGAGAAATAGCACTTACTTCGATGGTAGGCACAGTTCCTGAAGTTTCTGATTCTTCTCGATGAGGTTCTTCAGTCTTCCCTTCCTCTGCCCTAGAGGAATCTGAATGTTCCTCGTTCAATAACTCTTCTTCCTCTCCATTGTATAACACTTCATCATGTGCTAGTGGCTCATGAGTCGGCTCAAATAGGTTCACTAGAGGAACCTCTTTGAAGGTTCTCCCACTGTGAGTATGTCCAACCTTTGTGTCGCTGTCACTATCTGAGTCCTTGAACATTAGATTTTTCAATTCGACCGATTATTGTATCTTCAAGATGTTCTTCTCATGCAATATCATCTTGATCTTCAACTTCAAAAAGTGTAAATATTTTCCTCTCAGTCCCTTGAAGAAATATCTCTTTGCTTGGCTCTATGACTCTATTATGTCAATAGAAAACTCGATAATGTACCCTCCAATGGTGCTATCAAACCAGTGATATACTGCTCTTAACACAACGTTATCAACTCTCTTGACCTTCTTGATCAATGCCGAGGTCCAAACCATAGGTGGTCTAGATATGATCTCACACTAGGTATCTTCTAATCTGGCGAACCACTCGTATAACTCTTTATGAATTCCTCCAAAGAAAATCTCGTGTATGTTGGTGAAGATGTACCTTCCCAACCAGTCTACTGTACTAATATTAGGGTTCTTGTTCTGAGCTTCAATGAAGTCCTTTTCTTTTCCTTCTATCCACTTCTGAATCTCTATATTTGATGGAAACTACATTGACATTCCCTCAAGAATATCTCGGTCCCAGCAACAGAACCATTTTTTGGCACAGGGGTAGACCCATGGTTCAACTCTAATGGTGCACCAACAAGCCCTAAATACTGTCCCTTTCAACAACACCTGCGAAGCAAATGTAGTCTCACCCAAAGTAGCAATAGGGGGTTGCATGACACAAGTGTATACAACCAGGGGAAATGCAAAGTGGATCCAAGTCAACAACACACAACAAATTAGATATTCTTTACCACACTTAGCCTACTTTGCAAGTTAAATCTCATATCTATCACAACAATGCATTAACAATATAACAGACGACAATTAACACATCATCAATCACACATAACAACAAGGTATACATGGTTCAACCTCTCCCTAGGGATACGTCCACAAAACTGTGTTTCTTGATATATTATGTGAAAACATACAGTTCTATCTACGTACTTAGCTTGTAGATCTCTCTCTTTCTCTTTCTCTCATCCCTGCGCACCCAGCTATAGGGTTGACCTTTGCACCTAGCTGAATATCTTACAATATGGGCTCTCTACGATAGCTTGCTTCTCTCTCTCCCACAACAACTACACTCAACAACCATTAACCACAATAGTACAAACCAATTATTGAGCAACCCTCTTGACTCTCCTAGACCTTTCTTTATACATTACATGATAAATGTCTAGGTGTCAAAACCCTAGATCCAAAACCCTAGGTCCAAAACCCAAGGTCCACTTGACCCGCATTTTTAGGGCTTCACCAACTTGTCTTTCCTTCTTTCCCGTGATGTTCTCCAAAACACATGTTGGTGTCTTTTTCCGCTTGCTAAGTTTTCCACGATCCATATTCCTTGCTGCGTTATCTTCCTCAATCTTCTCTTCCAACGGTTAGCTTTTCCTTCTTTTTCTCCTTCTTTTCTTATTCTTTGACCACTTCGACCCATTCTCAGTCAATGTGCCTTCTACGTAGTTCATACTTTGCCTTTCTTCCTTAATCTTCGCTTTCTTCCATAACCAAGGGCCAACAACAGGATAGAACTCATAAATTTTTGGTTTTGTTTTGAAACTAGAAATCGAGTTTGCTGGTAACTTCTTCTTCTCATCTTATTTAGTAAATATTTTGTAAATTTTTTTGATATGCTTTTGAAATGATTCACTCATGAATGGTGGCATGGGAAAGAAGAAGAGGGAAACAACTATAACCATCAAATTTTAACAAGACATTTTGTAGGTACATCAAAAACTAGATAAGTAGCATTGTGGACTGAACAACTAGTCATTTAGCTTTGATACTTGTTTTAGAACAAATTAATAAACAAATTGCATTTTAATGTTCAGACAAGCAAATTTGATTGATCCAGTTTCTACTCAACCATCAAAATCAAAACCGTAAAACAGAAACTCAATAATCGAAAAGAAAGATAAAGACAAATAGAAGTATACAAGTAGAAAATCAAAATTATATAAACGAAACACTAAAAGTGAAATTAATCAGCTAGGTTCGACACAATGTTTCAAATGTGAACCATTAGTTGTATATGAAAACAATCGCCCATATGTGTCTTTTAAAAAATTAGAATTATTACCAACAACATAAGAAATTATAAAAGGTCCTAACCAAAGCTTCTGAAACTTGATATGCTTACCTCTATCAGCATGAGTAGAATCTCAAAGTAACACTTTTTCACCAGCTACAAAAATAATTGATTTTTCTCTTTTGTTAAAATATTTTTTGACAAATTGTTGCCTCTTATTAAGAATTTCGAGATCATATCTCCTTTGTTCTTCAAGAGCCAACACAACATTAATCCTTTGAGGGTAGTTTGCAGAGTTCGACTCTTCAACCTGCAATGATAACCTAAGGGAGGTTAACTCAAGTTCCACAAGCATAATATCCTCTTGACCATATAACAATTGGAAAGGGATATGTCCAGTACTAGTTTTGGTGGTGGTTTGGTCTGCCCAAAGTGCATATGTGAGTAATGTGTGCCATTTATAGGTGATCCAAAAAAGGATCTAGAGAAGGCTAAGAACAACTCATAACTCATAGAGGAAACTCAGGATGCTTAGAATGGCTTCAGCAGACAGAGAAAGGGAAAAAATTCAAAGTTCCCAAAACTTATTGAAAATGACATGATTGCGAATAACGCGTTGCATGATTTATAATGACGCAAAAAAATTGTCAAACTGAGTTATAGATTGAAAGATATTCACAGTCAAAGTTTGGTTAGCCTAGCCCAGTGAGCACGGGATGAGTCAACATCCGTAGTGCTGACATCAACATCCATACGTATGACATCAACATCCATACAACACATGTGGCAGGAGCAGGAAGATGACATGTGGCATGCTGACATCAACATGATGATGTGGCAGCACCAGAGGCTACCACGTGTCACCCGATTTTGGCATTTTTGGACCGATTCGTGGACCAATCAGATCGTGCCACATGGCATCCATACAATTTGTATGCTGACATGGTGTACTGATGTGGAAAACGACAACATGGACTAGTGAGGGGCCTCCACATGGCCCAATCAAAGGCTTCCACGTGGTAGGCGAGAAATGCCCAAGGACAACCCATGAACAAAAATTTGGAAAAAAATGGTTGGTGGGTCCACCATATTTGGCGGATGACGCCAACCCTAGCCACAGTTATATAATTTGGATATGATTATGGAGACACCACTAAACTTGGCAGAACGATCACATTATATATATACCATATAACAAATACAAAACCAAAAGGGGAGTGTGTGGGGTTTGACCTCGGGACCTCCTCCCACACTTACGCCTTAACGAATCCGCCCTAACCAACATGCTGTGGGTGTTACATAGTAACGAACACCCAAATTAATTATTAAATGTCGCATTCACCCAGTCACCGAGGGGGAAGGTGCATGGACCGTATGACCATCCAGGCACACATTTCCATGCAAGTGCAGTCATTATTGCAGGTTGAAGAGGGAACGAAAACTGAGATGAAATTATTCTTGGGCCTGGGAGTGCCAGAGTCAGATCGAGGCATGGAGACAATCAATTTGGGTAATTCACCGCCATGATTTCAGTGGTGTTGTCTGTTTTATGATCTAAGTATTATGTCTGCAACTTGATTTTAGAACGAGGTGTACTTATGTATTTTGCCAAATTCTTTTGTTGAGTTAATGAAAGAGCCTACCCATTTGAGAGAAGGACCCACAGACGTAGTCCACCAGGGACGAACTCCGTTATCAAGTTTTGTGTTCAGATCTGATGCTTATGTCTCTTCATTTGTTTTATCTTTTCCTTCTTTAATGGTGCACTTTAGCTTATGCTGATTTAATGCAATTCTTTATAAGTCATGATGAAAAGATCCCAGATCATGTTGGTATCAGAGAAGCCATCTTTGAATTTAATTGTTGAGTGTGAATGCTTACTAGGGACAAGCATAAGTAGGGTGAAGGAAATCTTAATACTTTCAATCTCGAAGGAAGAAAATGGCAAAAGGAGACAAGCGTGATGAACATGAGAAAAAATTTCACATGGTCTTTTATCGCATGTCAGAAATGGTCAAATGAATGTATGGATATTACGAGAAGAGGATGAAGAAGAAATGGAAGAAAAAGGAAGCACATGCAGATGATGATTCTTTGGTAAACCAAGGGTCTGGAGGAGATCCTCCTGAGCCTTCATCTTCACCTTCGAGTTCTAGTTCTTCTTCCTCTGAGCATTCTCATCATTCTCATCATTCTATCCATAAAGCCTCTTTTAAGAAACCATTATTAAATCTTGATGTAAAATTTTCATTACCTATGTTTAATGGAGATGCTAATCCTGGAAAGCTAGATAATTGGATCCAACAGGTTGAAGTGTATTGCCGTGTCCGACATATTGATGAAGAAGAAGTTAAAGGGCAACTGGCTTCTCTTCGGTTGGAAGGAACCACTCTCGTATGGTGGGAGAGAAAGCTTCAGGAAAAAATTAAGTGTGGCAATATTCTTTCCTCATGGTCGAAATTTAAATCTTGAGAATAGGGGGAAACATGTTCAAAAAGATCCCACGAAGAAACCTTGGAATCTCCCACATAAAACTTTTAAGAAGTTTAAAAGAAAGGACAAGAAAACTGCCACAATGATGAGAGAAGGAGGAAAGCCATCTTGCACTCATTGCAAGAAAAGCGGTCACGATGAAGAACACTGTTGGAAACTGCATCCAAAAAAGAAACCGAAATAGTTCGGAGGAAAGGGGAAGACAAAAACTGTTGCTATAGTGAAACAAGATCTTAGTTTCGTTTCAGGAGATGAAGGAACAATCACATTGGTTGGAGTATAC
>JASDQU010199991.1:4534-19222 GCA_032191745.1 Picea mariana
ATGTTTCGGTGTTTCGACACCTAGGATACCCAAGGGTAAGTTCCCTTGTACTTGCTAATCCTGAAATCCTGATTAGAGAAACCCCAAAATGGACTAGCGTGGAAAAGTTATGATGTTTCGGAGTCTCAGCTCCTGGGAAACCCAGGTGCGATACCTCCTGTCCTCACATATCGCAAAATCCCGATAGGCGAACTCCCGAAATGGATTAGTACATATAGTTTTGGTGTTTTAGCATTTCGATACCCGGGATTCCTAAAGGTCAGTTTTCCTTGTATTTGCCAGGCACGAAACTCTAATGGATGAAACCCCGAAATGAGTTTGACGAATATAGGGTTTTCAATGTTTCAGCTCCCGTGAAACCGAACGGTAGGAACCCCTCGTCCTCTTACATCGCAAAATCCCATCCCGAAGTGGTTTGGTGTGAATAGAATTTTGGGTTTAGGGGTTCGGGGAGTCGAAGAACTTGACTAACTCGCATTTCAATCTCCTAGTTTCTGAAGTCCCGAAATGTGAAAGGCGCCTCTTGGCTTAGCCTAGGGTCACAGCCGACGGACACACGAGAGTAAATCCTACGTTTTGTGTGGGAGTTGTACACGGCAGATCTTCAATGAAAGAACCAGTGAGTTGGTGTGGTGAAGGTCCCGATTGGAAGACCTAGCCTACGCTAGAAGCTCATAGGAATTTGGGGATTCTGATCCTCGGTAAAAAGGGAAAAAAAAAATCCAAATTTTTTCAAGTCCCGTAGTGGATTTGTTACAAATTGGTATTAAAGCATGGTTACAACACTGGGCCTGCTTGGACTCACAGACGAGTTGCACAGAGACTCCATTCGAAGTACCCCTAAAAAGGAGTAACTCTTTATCTTGACCCCCTTAATTAAAAGTCAAAGTTAAGAATGAAAACTCCTATTATGTATATGCATGTGAAACACATGAATTATGTACTGGTTATAAATGAATATAAACATTGACTAACAACCAACGTTTTTCTTTTGCACGCAAGCGGAAGATCAACCGTGGGAAATTGCAGACGTATAGAATGGTGACTCACCATGAAGATGGGGAGGGCTCCCACAATAGAGACAAATAATCTGATGAAAGGAGGGTGGTAGGGACCCCTCTAGATCTAGTCAAGACTATGAGGAGCCTCATGGTCGAATTACAAAGCTGCAAGGCTGACAATGAGAGGATGATGAAAGAACAAGAGAAGCAAACATAAATTAACGTAGTTTTACCATAGAGCTTATTCGACCTACAAAGACAAATGCGGCATGAACCTGAGGTACAGAAACATGTTTATATCAGTGGCCACATTGAGAGGAGTACCTCAAAAAAGGTCCATCCCAGAGGTAAAGGAAAAGCGACAGATGATTCCTCCGGGAAGGAAGCTGGCGGTTCAGAGGGATCTTCTAGCAGCAAAACTAGTTCTCATTCCCGAAGAAAACGAAAGAAGAAGAAACTTACCAAGAGTCATAATCTTGAAGAGTTCAAGAAGGCCAAACCACCATCTTTTGATGGTGAAATAAAGAAAGGAGAAGAGGTGGAGGCCTAGCTGCTTGGACTAAAGAAGTATTTCAGAGTCCATGACTTCTCAGAAAACTTGAAGGCCCGAGTAGCCACCTTCAACTTGAATGGAAAGGATTCCATTTGGTGGGAGGACCTTAAGAATGTAAAAGGGATTCATGAAGAAGACCTATCTTGGGAACGGTTTGAGAAATACTTCAGAAAGAAGTATCTGTTGGAGAAATATTTCGACGAAAAGACTAAAGAATTCTATGAACTCAAGCTGGGGCAACTCACCATAGAGAAATATGTCAGTAGATTCCTTGAGTTGCTGAGGTATGTGCCCTACATAAAAGAAGAAAAGGAAAAGGTGCAACGATTCATCAGTGGACTACCTAAGGACTATCAAAACAACATTGAATTTGACGAACCGAAGACCCTAGAAGATACTATCTGAAAGGCAAGATATTGTTATGAACAACTTGGGCATCAGACAGGACCTCGCGAAGGATGGAAGTAGAAGAATAATTTAGGATTCCAGAAAATAGGGTTTAAATTCCCAAGATTTAAGGACTATAAAAAGAAATCAAGGATAAGATTCCCATCTCAAAGTGTACACTAGAAGAACTTTCACTCCTTAAGCGGGAATACAACTTCTGGATCTGTACCAGTGAAGACCGATAACCCAAAGAGAGAACCTCTAAAATGTTGGGGCTGCGGAGAATAACATCTACTGAGAGACTGTCCACACCGATAACATAATAGTCAGAGAATTTACATCATCCAGGAAGCTACCACCATCAATGATGTGGCCAGGAGTGTGCCGCAAATTTATGCAGCTTTGGATAATAACCAAGCCGACCACCAAGCTTCAGTGGTGGAAATAGAAGGTATGATTTCCAACCATCTGGTGTCTATTCTGATTGACCCTGGTTCAAACTTGAGTTATATAGCCCCTAAGACTGTGGGTAAGTGTAAACTACAGCCACATAAACCTACCAAGCCATGGTTGGTACAATTAGCCACTGACACCAAAAGAAGGGTAGTAGAGGTCATACCAACCTGGCATTTAATGTTGGGTGAATTCCCCACCCAAGCAACCCTTAACATATTACCCCTGGGATCATATGATCTGTTGATTGGTATGGACTGGCTAGGCGTCCATAAAGCTAGATTGCACTGTTACCATAAAACCTTAGAATGTGTAAGTAAAGAAGGAAAAAGGATAACACTTCAAGGGATCCGAAAATCTGTCTCGGTGAGAAAAATATCAGCTCTACAAATGAGAAGGTATTGCCGAAAAGGATGTCCCCTATATGAAATACAAGTATTGAAAATAATTGAAGGCAACAAACCAAGCTCTGAAGACCACCCTACCCTGAGAGAATACATAGATGTATTTCCAGAAGAGGTACCGGGTCTACCTTTGAGAAGGGACATTGACTTCTCGATAGAACTTGCATCAGGAGCGGTGCCGGTGTCTAGGACACCCTACCGGATGAGCACACCTGAACTCGTTGAACTCAAATTGCAATTGAGAGAAATGATGGATAAGGGCTATATCCGACCCAGTGTGTCTCCATGGGGAGCACTAGTCTTATTTGTGAAAAAGAAGGACGGAACCCTTAGACTGTGTGTAGATTATAGACAACTCAATAAGGTAACCATAAAGAACAAGTACCCCTTGCCCAAGATTGATGACCTATTCGATCAATTGGGGGGTGCATCTATTTTCTCAAAGATTGACTTGAGGTCGGGATACCATCAAGTCCAAATTAAGGGTGAAGACATCCATAAAACTGCCTTTAGGATGAGGTATGGTCACTATGAGTTTGTGGTAGTGCCATTTGGGTTAACCAATACCCCTACCACTTCACGTGCTTGATGAACAATGTACTCAACAAATTCTTAGACAAATTTGTGTTGGTTTTTATTGATGACATATTAATTTACTCCAAGAATAGAGAGGAACATGAGGAACACCTTAGGCTTGTGCTTCAAGTGATAAGAGAACATCAACTCTATGCCAAATTCAGCAAATGTGAATTCTTCCAGAAGAAAAAAAATTACTTAGGCCATGTCCTATCTGAAGAAGGAGCAACGGTAGACCCTAATAAGATCAGGTCTATCATGGAATAGCCTACCCTGAAGGATGTTTTGGATATCACATCCTTTATGGGCTTGGCAGGGTACTATAGGAGATTTATAAAAGGATTCTCCAAGATTGGGAACCCAATCACTACCCTCCAGAAGAAGGGGAAAAAATTCACGTGGACACAAAAATGTGAAGAAATATTTCAAACCCTGAAACATATACTGACCCATGCACCTGTACTGAAGATCGTCGATTCTGAAAATGATTTCCTTGTGTGCACAGATGCCTGTAAGGAAGGGCTCGGAGGAGTCCTTATAAAAGGAGGAAATGTGGTCTACTATGAATCTCAAAAATTGAATGAGCATGAAGTCAACTATGTGACCCATGATCTAGAGCTGGCTGCCATAGTGCACGCCTTGAAAATGTGGAGGCATTACCTCATGGGAAGAAAATTTGTACTTATGATAGACCACTGTGGATTGTGATATCTGTTTGACCAACCAAAGCTCAATGCTAGACAAGCTAGGTGTATGGCCCTCCTTAGCGAGTTTGATTTTGAAATCAAACATATTAAGGGAAAGTAAAATAGGGTGGTCGATGCCCTTAGCAGAAGCATGAAAACAATTCACCTGGCAGCGGTAAGCACCTGTGAGACGTATGTCAAGAAAAGAGTTAGAAATGCACAAGATATAGACACATTCTTCCATACCATGACCTTGTACCTGCAGCAGTATGTAATGTCCCCCACCTCTTGAAGAAGAGGTTTGGAAGACATAGTGGTCTAGGTGTCCCCACTAGGCCATAGTCACACACTGAGGGGAAAGGTCAACTAGACTAAAGTTATATTTTTTTGTAAGGACTTGAGAAAGAAATAGGTTAAAAGGAGTAAAAGATAACTCAACAGAAGAATAGAAGTTAACCCTGGAGGTTAACCTAACTCAATAGAGAATTAGAAGGAAAAGTATAAGTAAGAGGCTGGGGAGCACCTATCACTCATTCTGATTTTAGTATATTTCTTGTTAGTGCTCTTGAGCATTCAGTTTGGGGGTTTGCTGTACAAACCCTTGTGAGCAAATCAGTGGTGAAATATCCACTCACCTTGTTCCATAGCTTGGTCTCGGGGATGAAATATTCCTCCACACCATTCTATTCTCAACATATCTCCTTCTAGAGATTTAGTAGACAACAGGGCCGTACTGTTGGGGAATTTCCAGCAAGGGCGCACCATACCATTGAGGAGGGTTCGATTTAGCTATTCAGGAGGGCGCAACTCTCTTAGAAGATTTCATAGTTGGAGAGGTTTTCCTTGGACGTTGGGCTTGAAACTTCAGGAGGAGGATCCCACTGCCCTGATCTATTACTTGACTGAGTTTGGGCTCATTTGGAGCATTCTTACATCAGGGATGAATTATTGAGGGCTTCGGTCTCCACTTGGAGTGTGGCACTCTCTAGTTGGAGGCTTTGACATTCAGATCTACTTGATACTGGTATTCATTACTTATTAAACCTTTAGAGGCTTCTTTTGTATTGATAGGAGCATTTTGTAGCAACTCATATCTATTGTTTGTACGACCATCTGAGGTTTATGCCAGATCGGCCATCTATTGTATTGATCCTACATTGCTTATAATAAAAGGGTCAGATCTTTGCTTATGCTTCTATATATTGAATGTATGATGATCTTCATGTGTTGAATGAATCTTGCATGCACTTAATAACTTAATAAACACCTGCACATCAACAAACCAGTGGTAGTTAGTGATTCCAAGCCAGAATTTGGCTTGGGATCATTACAGTGGTATCAGAGCTTCGATCCCCCAGAACCTGTGGAAGGATCAGTACATACAGAGGTACAATGGTGCTCTCATGGGTAGAAGGACGAAACCAAGTAGTGAAATAGAGGCTAAAATGGAAGGGTCAGGGGATGACCATGAGTCTCTAGGCTTGGCTCGCATAGCAGCAGAATTTGACAAGTTCCAGAAATCCATCAACCATACGGAAAGCACATTGGTCCGACACTTGGATGAGTACCATGAAAACAATAGAAGGGGACAGGTCGAACTCTCTGAAACTTTGAAGAGGGTTGACGAAAACCTACAGATAATGAACAAGAATCAATCCAATCTAAATGAACTTCTAACACAAGTGACTCATCAAGGGAGGAACCCGGATATGTATGGGAATAAGGAGGTTGGTGGATTCGGGGAAATCCATGAGGAGATCAGATATAATCTGGAGAAAGTAGTTAGATCCGAAGGAAGTCTGGATGGAGACACGGCCCAGGGTCAGATGGGTAGCAGAGTCAATCAGAGACGATACATACCTACATTCACAGATGATCAGCTTGGTCGACATTCAGGTAGTAGAGATAACCCTAGACCTTACATGCCCACATTCACAAATGAGCAAGGGAAATAGGAACAGGTAGAAGAATTTGTGGAACAAATGGCAAGGAGTACCAAAGAATACTACAGTTTGGATATGAAGGTCCAAAGACAGATGTCCCTAGATCAGTATTGCTAACTTAGGTTCAGAAATCAACCTAGGACAAACCACAGGGGTATTTTTGAGTTTGAACGTAGAGTAGGGAAGATAGAAATTCCATACTTTGATGGTACGACCAAGATGACGGCAAAGTCTTGGGTACAAAAGCTGGATACCTATTTATATCTCAACCCCATGAAGGATATAGATGCCATCAAGTTTGCCACTATGTATTTGGATGGCAAGGCTCATGATTGGTGGTATCACAGACTCACCACACTCAACCACAATCAGATAATGTCCTATACAGAATTCACTCAGAGGCTCATTGATAGATTTGATCAAGGATATCCTGAGCTACATTTTCGTGAGCTCACCCAACTCAAGAAAACAAGTATGAGTGAAGTATATATTGATGAATTCCAAAGGCTTGAAGTTATGGTACAAGATATGTCCCCAACTAGGCTCATGATGCTTTTCATAGAAGGATTGATGGAACCCTTGAAGGGTTGGGTAAAGGCCTTCAAACCCAACAACCTATAGGAGGCCATTTGGAAGACGAGAGATTTGGGTCCAGCTGCTAGACCTAAATTCATACCCAGACCACCCCTTAATAGTGGAGGAAGAGATCAAAGACCGCTAATGAATCAAGGAGGACGGGACCCTAAAGGTTTTGACAGGGGCCGTGGCAGGACAAATGACAACACCAGGAGGGAACTGAGGAGGAAGCAACTATGCTTCACTTGCAAGGAAGCATGGAACCCATCACATAAGTGTATGGGACGTGGCCAGGTAAACTATATAGAGGTTACCTCAGACAATGAAGAGGAGGAAGACTATGGACAAATACCGAACATTGAGGCTGAAACTTCAGATACAACAGAAGAGGAGGTTCCAAAACTATATAGTGTGACTGAAGAGAAGACCATCTTGGCATCTATCAGCAGGGTACCCAAATTCAACACCTTCAAGATGAGAGAGGTATTGTAGGGTCAGAGAGTTTCAGTTTTGATTGATGGAGGAGCTTCCCACAATTTCATTGATGCAACATTATTGCAGAGGAGGCACATACCTACAGTAGAGTTTGAAGGATTCAAAGTGGAGGTAGTAGGCGGTAGCACTATGCCCTGTGACAGATACATCTCAGGTATGAAGCTCACCTTGGGAAGGCATGAGCTAGTTCAATATGCTTATGTGATGGATCTTCCCAACACCAACATCATCCTAGGGGTGCAGTGGCTCAGCACTTTAGGGCCTATCACCAGCAATTACAAGACCATGGAAACGTCCTTTGTAGAGGAATGAGGATGAAAGGTTGTGCTCAGAGGCATGATAGGTAACTCTTCCCAAGTGGTCATAGCCAAGAGGATGGAAGCCATCTTCAGAAGGGAAGAAATTGTATATGCAGCAGAATGTAAAATCTCAACCCGGGTGGATGAGAAGGGAAAGGTGCACTACACCCTGAATATTAAAAATATCCTAGATAGGCACCATAAGGTGTTTGGGCCAATTCCTCCAGGTGTGCCACCAGACAGGGGGTTTGAGCACATCATTGAGCTGGAAGCAAGGGCTAAACCAATTATCACCACACCCTATAGGCATCCCAAGAACTATAAAGATGAGATAGAAAAGGCCATCAAAGAGCTTTTAGACATGGGACACATCAGGTCAAGCTCAAGCCCGTTTGCTTCTTCAGTAGTCTTGGTCAAGAAGAAGGAATGAACGATGAGAATGTGCATTGACTTCCGGAATTTGAATAAAAGGACGATAAAAAACAGGTACCCTATACCCAGGATTGATGAATTACTAGATGAGCTGCATGGAGCTATCTATTTCACAAAAAATGACCTTCGTTTAGGCTACCATCAAATCAATATGAGGGAGGAGGACATATCTAAAACAACCTTCAGGTGTCACTATGGCCATTACGAGTTTTTGGTGATGCCCTTTGGGCTAACCAATGCCCCAGCCACATTTCAGTCTTGCATGAACCATGTGTTCAACAAACAGTTGAGGAAACACTTGTTAGTATTCTTTGATGATTTGCTTATTTACAGCAAGACATGGGAGGAACACCTTCGACATGGACCAAATCCTGTCAATCATGGAAGAACAGTCACTATACGCCAAGGAATCCAAGTGTGAGTTTGGGATGAAAGAGGTGCTCTACTTGGGACACATCATAGGGGAAAAAGGGGTACATGTACACCAGGAGAAGATAACAACCATTTGAGAATGGCCAACTCTGAAGACACTCACAGAATTAAGGGGATTTCTAGGCCTGTGCACATACTACAAGAAGTTTATCAAATGGTTTTCTCAACTGTGCACACCCACGGAGATTGCCTTTGGGGACAGCAGGGCACCAATGGTACAGTATTGGGTACAACAGAGCCAAGACATTCTCCGGGAGTTAAAGAATCATTTACAGAGAGCCCAGAACTAGCAGAAGGTCCAGGTGAACAAACACAGAGTGGAGCGCACTTTTGAAGTGGGTGACTTGGTTTATTTAAGGCTCCAATCTTACCAACAGGCTTCAATTAAAAGAAGCGGAGCAGAAAAACTACAACCACATTTCTTTGGGCCTTACAGAATCAACAGAAATATAGGGGCCGTGGCTTATGAGTTAGAACTCCCACCAGGCAGTCGAATAAACAACGTCTTTCATGTATCCTGCTTGAAGAGGACTATCGGCCAACACGTCCACCCCATTGAGGTACTACCTCCCATGTACGAAGAAGGTCAGTTAGTGTTGGCTCCAGAAGAGATATCGGAAGTTCGAGAAAAGAGGCTCTGGAAGAGAAGCATTAAGGAGTATCTGATCAGGTGGAAAGACTTTCCCATTGAGGATGCCACATGGGATAATGAACAGATGGTACGAGAAGCAGGTTTGGAATTGCTTGAGGACAAGCAATTTCAAGCAGGGGAGACTGTAATGTCCCCCACCTCTTGAAGAAGAGGCTTGGAAGACGTAGTGGTCTAGGTTTCCCCACTAGGCCATAGTCTCACACTGAGGGGAAAGGTCAACTAGACTAAATTTATATTTTTTTGTAAGGACTTGAGAAATAAATAGGTTAAAAGGAGTAAAAGATAACTCAACAGAAGAATAGAAGTTAACCCTGGAGGTTAACCTAACTCAACAGATAATTAGAAGGAAAAGTATAAGTAAGAGGCTGGGGAGCACCTATCAGTCATTCTGATTTTGGTATATTTCTTGTTAGTGCTCTTGAGCATTCAGTTTGGGGGTTTTCTATACAAACCCTTGTGAGCAACTCAGTGGTGAAATATCCACTCACCTTGTTCCAAAACTTGGTCTCGGGGATGAAATATTCCTCCACACCATTCTATTCTCAGCATATCTCCTTGTAGAGCTTCAGTAGACAGCAGGGTCGTACTGTTGGGGAATTTTCAACAAGGGCGCACCATACCATTGAGGAGGGTTCGATTTAGCTATTCAGGAGGGCACAACTCTCTTTGAAGATTTCGCAGTTGGAGAGGTTTGCCTTGGACGTTGGGATTGAAACTTCAGGAGGAGGATCCCACTTCCTTGATCTATTACTTGACCGAGTTTGGGCTCATTTGGAGCATTCTTCCATCAGGGCCGAATTATTGAGGGCTTCAGTCTCCACTTGGAGCGTGGCACTCTCTGGTTTGAGGGTTTGACATTCAGATCTGCTTGATACTGGTATTCATTACTTATTCATCCTTTAGAGGCTTCTTTTGTATTGATGGGAGCTTTTTTTAGCAGCTCATATCTATTGTTTGTACGACCATCTGAGGTTTATGACAGATCGACCATCTATTGTATTGATCCTACATTGGTTATAATAAAAGGGTCAGATCTTTGCTTGTGCTTCTATATCTTGAATGTATGATGATCTTCATGTGTTGAATGAATCTTTTATGCACTTAATAACTCAATAAACACCTGCACATCGACAAACCAGTGGTAGTTAGTGATTCTAAGCCGGAATTTGGCTTGGGATCATTACACAAGAACCCACAGGGATAAAATATGGAGGCTACTAGATGATGGAAGGAGGTCTGCTCACTTACAGAAACAGATTGTATATCCCAGATTATGACGACTTGTATAGGTTCATAATGGATGAACTGCACAAAATACCCTACACTGGTCATCCAGGATACCAGAAGAGGATCACGGCCTACAGGAAACAATTCTATTGGCCTGGATTGAAGAAAGACATAGCTGAATACCTAGAAAAATGCCTAGAATGCCAATAGGTAAAAGCAGAACACCGACACCCAGCAGGATTTTTACAACCTCTACCAATCCCGGAATGGAAATGGGAAACCATCTCCATGGATTTCATCACTGGATTACCAACCTCGACCAAACAGAATGATGCCATCATGGTAGTGGTGGATAAATTGAGAAAGTCCACTCATTTTATCCCCGTCAAGTCAACTTGTAAGGCAATAGATATCTCCAACGTATTCATGAAGGAGATATTTAAACTATATGGTATGCCGAAAGAGATCGTGTCTGACAGGGACACGAAATTTACTTCCAACTTTTGGAAATCACTGATGGCTGGTTTAGAGACCAAGTTACTATTTAGCACAGTCTATCACCCTCAAACCAATGGAAAGATAGAAAGAGTGAACCAAATACTAGAAGACATGCTAAGAATGCATGTAATGCATCAACCCAAGAAGTGGGAAGAGTACATGCCACTAGTGGAATTCGCCTACAACAACGACTACCGAGAATCCTTAAAGATGAGTCCCTTCGAAGTCCTCTATGGTAGGCCGTGCAATACTCTAGTCTATTGGAGTAATCCCGTAAACAAAATTTCTTTTGGACCTGACATGTTGAAAGAAATGGAACAACAAGTGACTCAGATAAAAAAAAAACTGAAGGTCGCTCAGAATCGACAGAAAAGTTACGCCGACCAAAAGAGAACTCCAAGAGAGTTCAAGACAGGAGACCATTTATATCTCAGAGTTAGGCTTGTTATTGCACAATTTGTAGCTAGGTTCAAAGGCTAAAGGATAAAGGCCAAACTGGCGTAATAGGAACCTTCCCCACCCAATGTCACCTCAATGGGGAGGTTCTTTCTATTTAGGGAGGTTAACCCAAGAGAGACATCCCTGGTAACTTGGGGTTTGAAGAGGTTAAAGTATGAAAGTCAAGGGAGAGTTCCTCCTCACAGGTTACCACCAAATTCAGAAAGTCTAGCTAGTCAGCCAATAAATGAAGTGTATGCCCAAATGAAAACACTTGCCTGGAACAAGAAAACAACAATACAATGCAGGCTATAACTC
Source organism: Picea mariana (assembly GCA_032191745.1). Lineage (NCBI taxonomy): Eukaryota > Viridiplantae > Streptophyta > Pinopsida > Pinales > Pinaceae > Picea > Picea mariana. The sequence goes on from JASDQU010199991.1 coordinate 15,905, forward strand.
AAAGGGTTAGTACTTCAAGTGACTATTCGAAAATTATATATAAGCAACGAAACAATAGATATTAATGAATTCAACGTTTTGTCAATATAGCAATGTAAGAATATCAATTCACCAATAACTATTGAGATGATGCAGCAAACAACATATCCAATCAACCATTTACTCAATAAATGCCTTTAACCATCATCTAATTGCTTATTTTTAACACTTGCTGCGTCAAGATGAGATAACCAACTGTGATGTCATCCTTAATTAGGGTTAGTTTGGTTAGTTAGGGTTTCAAAATTTAATGTTTTGAGAGTTTTTTTGGACACTTGGACTTCAACGTCATGTGTCTAAGATCAATACCTAAGGGTATATGGAGTCATTCAAGGAGAGGACACAAAGTTGAAGGAGAAATAGGCTAAAGACAAGAGGGAAGGGTTCTTGGGTGCTGCAATGGCAGGGACCTATAATCAAAACCCTAGGGGAAAGATGCTCGCTCCGATGTTGCTTAAGCAAGGCCTTGTGCTCTTTCCTCCTTCTTTAGGTCAAAATTGGAAAAACAGCTAGCAAAGGAAAAGATTTAAAACAAGAGGATTCAATGAGGGAGAGTGTTGCAATGGCAAGGATCTATCACTAAAACCCTAGAAGATGGATGGCCCTAGGTGTAGATAACCTAGGCCTAGGACATCACCCTCCTTTTAACCTTTAAAAATCAAAGCTAGCTTAAGGGAGAAAGTAAGAAGAGTATAGCAAAGGCTAGTATCTTTCTTCCTTCCTCAATGGCTGAATATTTCTCTCTAAGGGGACATATGGCAAGGACCTACTTGTGTGCTTGTCACCTAGGGTTTTAAAATCAACAAATTTATAAATAAATGCAAGAATACTAACCTACAACCATTCAATCAAGAATTTTTGCAGGAAAAACAATTACATATCATGAAGAAAAGCATGTGTAAACCCTAGTTGTAAACCTTCCTTAAGAGAAATGCCAAAATATGCCAAGAAAAGCCTTCCATCAACAAGTGTGAGTTGTTGTGTTATGTTCAAATGAGGGAAAAACATCCTCAATATATAGTGTATCATGACCTTTAATTTAAAACTAGGTCATTAAAAATAGTCGACAAGGCTAAAAACCATAATCATATTGTTTTTACATTAACTGCTAAGTAAAAGACATAAAAGAGCAAAAAGTGAGACGTCAAGCCCCTTTGAGGGAGATGTTAGGCCCTTTTGGGGCTAGTCCAACATCCAGAAGTCAAACATTAGCCCTTCCTGGGCTCCTCCAGGATGCCACACGTGCCAGCCATCCTATCAAACTGCCACATGCTCAAGGTGATGTCCAAGCCTCCTGGGTGACATCCTGGCCATCAAAAGGAAAATGTTCCATCTGAAGTGGGTCGACCCCCCTGGGATGGGCTCAGCGAAAGTGTCCTGGGTGGAACGTCCTTCTTCTTCTCATGTGAAAAGGCTCATCCAATCACTGTCCTATCCCTGCCTTTGATGGGGTCCCAACAACCATTTGATGGGCTCTTCAGCCCCATGGAGGTCCGAACTAATCATCTCCCCATGTGTACCGATCCAACTAGTACATGTCCGTCAGGCATGGTCCTGCACATCAATAACTTCGCCCTCCATGGGCTCATTAGTCACAGGGATCATAGAAATGTCAATCACATTTCATCATTAATTTTATTAAATACATGCATAAAATCCCTGATATATCATTCAATAGCTCAAAGACATTACAATGACCTACTATACAAAGCCAAAGAAAAAGACAAAACACCCTATTGGGCCAGCATCCATAAGAAAAGGAAAGTTTCCAGAGGGTATCATCCAAGCCATGTAACATGAGGTGATGTGGTCAAGGGATGTCCAGACATACGGGCAGAGTGAAAGATAGGGGTGTATGATATTACCTATGGGTGCCTTTGTAGAAGGCGAGCTGTACCTTTCATGGATGCAATTCTTTCCAAGCCCTTTATTGCCTTTATTATTTCTTTTCTTTATTTTTTTTTATTATTTATTTAAAGGACTAACTAGAGGACACTGCCTGGGCATGTTGACCAGAGCTGACAATGTTACCCACAAGCACTTTCACAGAGATGATAAGGCTAGATCGTGATGAGACCCCCTTTCCCTTGGCCATGCAACCAAAGGTCACTGCCCTAGCATGGTAACCAGATAATGGAAATGTCATACTACTAGGTACCCATGAACATAATGGGCTGGCTCATGATGAGAGCCCCCATCCTCTTGGCTAGGTCTTGTTTTGTTATTTTTCTTTAGGTCCCTCTTCTTTCTTGCTGAGAGGCTTCTTATTGCCTTTTCAAGGATCCCTGGGTGAGGCATCTCTAGGTTTCATTTTTTATGGCTTTTATCTTTTACCAGCTGCTTTTACCTTCTGGGCCTTTAGCCCCTTCTTCCCATGAGATAAGGTGTAACCCCACAAACAGATCATCCTAATGTATGGAATAGGGGAATGGGGTAGATGAGTGGGAGATAAGATGTAAGAGTGATGATATGATAGGAACGGATGATGGCCCTTCAAAATCCCCCAGTGGAAAACCAAAACCTATGGGTACAAGCTTGCTTAGGGTACCTTGTCAATCCCCCCAACCATGGTCAAGTGGGTTAATATAAGATCTGAGCAGTCGTCAGAAATAAAAGGAATTTGATGCACATATCTAAAGGTTATAATGATCAAATTACCTCATGGAGCAAGAGTCATATGAAAGGTGGTGGAAGGCACCTGGAATGGTGGCGTTAACTTCCACCGAAACCAATACCGTATTTGGTTTTCACTGGCCTGAAGATCAAGAGTGGTTCGCTGGCCCCGAAATGAATTACTCGCCAGGTTGGTAGGTGAAGAGGCTCTTCATGAGTTAATGAGGGATGGGGGTGAACTGCTCATCTGTGGAAGCCTCAGACCTGACCACTACGGGGAAGTTTGTGCCACACGCAACCTCACCAGAAAAGAAAAGGCAGGAAAGAGGTGTGGGAGGGAAGGGACGCGACAGAGATCGCAAGAGGGGAGAAATCAGAAGGACTCTGGAAAATATATAGATTGATTGATAAGCAAAGAAGAAGGAGATTAACCTTTGTTCTCGAATTCTGACGAACAAAGACTCAGTCTCACAACATCATGGTCTAAGCTCGTGGGTGGCTAGTGGTAAATCCATTCAGAATCATTGAGTCTACGGTTGGGTGGAAACGAGCACCCCTCTCAGCAGTTGCATAAAACCTGGTGTTTTTTCGATAAGTGTTATATCTCGTATCTTGAAATTAATATTCTGACATGTATGTTCATGATTTGTGTAATTATGAATGGTT
>JASDQU010199995.1:0-19232 GCA_032191745.1 Picea mariana
ATATTGAATATCTATATGTGTCTGAGGTAACCAAGGATATCTAAGCCGAAATTCTGTGGAAAGGTGAAGAAAAGTAGGCCAAAATGCAAGGAAGGATACATTCTTTTGATGGTGCTTTCTAAGGTATGTTATTTACAGGTCATCTCACCATTTTCGCTATAACTTTGTTTCTGTAATGATTCAGACCGTGAAATTTCTATGCCATTGAGAAAACATACCCAAGTATCCATGGTAAAAAAATTCATCTTGTGGTTCGTTGTATTTTTGGAGTTACACTCTGTGGAAAATAGGGTTTGTGGCTAGTCCTGAAACTAGTCAAAAACAGGTGTTTCGGGTAAAAACGTCATAACTTATTCATAACAGATCCAAATTCAGTGAGACAAAATGTGTTGGTTAGGGTACCGGCTGTAGTATGTTATATAATAGTTTCAAATCAATTCAATGAATATTTTGTGTGGGCCATTCTCTACAAGGTCGCTCTCTAGAATAAGCCAGAATTCAACAAGGTATGCCATTTTTTCTATAACGCCTTTTCTGAGAGGTTCCAAGTAGTTCCAACTGGAGGAATTGCGTAAAACACACTGAATAATATTGTGTATCAGTTTCAGATCTTTATTCATTATATGTACAAAGCTATGATTATTTCAAGTTGGGGTTGTTGACTAATCCAAAACTAGTCATGGTTGAGACAAGCAGTTGATGAGTTGGCACATACATGAGGTGTATAGTTGATGATGTGGGTACATATTGATGAGTCATTGTTGATGAGTATTTGACACATGATTGGTATATACTTGGTACATGGTTGGATGCACTTGTTTATGGTACAGGTTGATTACATGTTGTTTGGTAGAGGTTGGTGCATGGTTGATGCACTTGTTTATGTTGATAGATTGATATCTGTTGAGGATTGTTGCCTCATCTCAGTTGGTATTGAGAATGTAAGTTGAGTCTTGCATATAGAGATGGTGCTCTTGTAGAGTTGTACTCTATTCATTTGTTGTTGAAAAACCCCCTGATTGAAGTCCATAATAAAAAGAAAAATTGTACATACATCTTGTGTTGTTTGTGTTCCTTGTGGAGATGATTTGTTGATGATATATTGCTGATATATGTTGTTGATATGTATTCACATCTAACTGATTATAAATGACAACAACGAGTAATGAGAAAATGTTGAATGTTAACTAAGGAGTTTTTGTGTAAGAAGGAAGTTTTGGGAAAAAGATCCCCACACTCATTCACCCCCCCCTCTAAGTGTGGTAGGTGTGTCCAACATATTTACTATATTAAAAATGAATGTACATAAACAATTGAAGATAGGATGCTAATACACAATGAGTATTTATTATATTTCTTTTGTTGTGGTAAATACACAATGGTGTGTATTGTACACTAAAACATGACTTAAATACATGATGCATGTTGATTTTTCCCTATATAAAGAGTGCATATTGTTTTTTTGTACTAGCAGAATCAAGAACATGGGCGGTTCTCATACTCGCATGACAATTCTCGTCTGCTACCTCTATAACCTCCAGGTGCGCCCACACAGCCCGCAAGCATGGGGTATGAGTAAATCGGGATGAGAATCAAACTTGAGTCCTCTTTTTTACATATTTCCTTCCATTTACACGACACTTGCCAATCGATCTACACCCCTGCTGTAAAAGAATGTAGATTATAAATAAATATACTTGTATAATTGAAGATTAAAATACTAATGATATTTACAAATAAAAATGCATATTATAAATAAATGTACTTGTATTGTATAATTAAAGATTGAAATACTAATAATGATGAGTATTTACAATATTGAATTTGTAGTCGTAAAAATGCAATCCCTATTATTAAGACATAATTTGATTTCCTCATTGTTTCAAGCTACTCCCAACTCTACCACTTTAGTATCAATGCAACAAACATCGATTTGAACTCAATAAATAAATATCCAAAAATATAATCATAAATAAAAAAATAATATTTTAACTTTATTTTGAGCTCAAATTACCCGAAATCTATATTTCTTTAATGAAATGAGGTATGTTTATATTTGATAAAAAAGTTAGATCCAAAAGCTTTGTTATGAATGTTATTATATAACTCGATAAAGTGAATTGCAGAAAAGGTGGGACAAAATATGTCCCGTAAATATTTCCATATTTGACAAAGATAAAGAGTTCGGAATTTAAAAAATATAAGTTTTCCCTAATCAAATCAAGGCAAAAGAAAATTAATATTGTTTTTTAAAGAGATGGGGAACAATATGATATATTACGCATGTCCTAATATTAATGTAAAAACATTTATAATATTCTTTTATACTTTTTCAAGTGTAGAATTTAACATGAATATAATATAAATGTTTCAATTTAACATGAATATAATATAAATATTTGAAAACATTAAATTTTATGTAGTGTTAGGGGTATGCAAATCAAGGTCACACCTTAAAAACATCATAATAATAAAAAAATTTGCAAAGTCACACATTAAAAGAAACATAATGATTAAAAAATTGCAAATGCATTTAATATGAATAAACATTTAAAGGCATAGTTTATAATCAATTAAAAATTTACAAGAAAAATTGTAATAAATGTTTTAAATAGTCTTTGTAGTTTTATTAATTCAATGGTCAATGTTTTTGGACTTCTTTACATTTATTAGTTCACTCATAGGTGTTATAGTTATATTTGGGTTACCTTTGCCTAGATGCATTTTGTTGGTTAGTTATTGATTATTGAACAAGTTTTTATTTCTCCACAATTTGCTTTTTTCGAATATTATGACATTCTCATGAGTCGTTTTACTATGTCTCATGGATTACTTATGAACTGCCTTATGAAAATACACATGCAGATTTGTAAAAATGAAAAAAATAATTAAAGAACATTGAATGCGTACTCTTGAGTGGAAAATATGAGGTCCATACTTGTCCATGCTCTAACTTGCACCCCCAGTTACTCCCTTCGTTCATTCCTTGGGTATAAGTATGAGTCCATGGTTGGGAAAAAGGGTAAGAGTATATTAGCAAGGATATGCTAGAGAAATTGTAAGAGGAAGAAAGCTCAGATTCATATTTTTGTTCCCCTATTTAAATCCCCTTCGTCTTGAACATAGTTTTGGCTTTGAGTTGGATCAAAACTTATCAAGGATTTTGCCTAGCCATAATAAACATGGAGAATATAGGTGGAGTGTAAGCAAGAATGTGGTCTAGGTAGCAGTAACCTGGGCTTTAGTGATGAAGGTACCATCAACATTGATTAAGTATTATATATTGTTGTTCCTATTTATTTAATAATAAAGATCTATTTTGTCCCTTCCCCCAAATCAAATTGCAACGTGTTTCATTATTGTCAATCATGTTTGATTTAAGGATTGAAATAACCCACTGATAGTTAGTTAGAATTAATTTTAATAAATCCATGTTGTTATTTGATGATTCAATTTGAATTTAATTTTATATGCTTAGATTGGTTTGATAAAGTTCGCTTCTTTCCATTGTTTGCAGGTTCTAGAGAATGAGTTGGAAATGTGAACAGTGCTCTGGATTGCATACAAGAAGTGGATAAAGATTATTAGCGTGATCATATATCCCCCCCCCCCCTTTCCTCTACTTCTAGGTAGTTACTTTTGTAACCAATTGATTTTAGATTGAACAATGTTATCTTTATCTCGCCTTGTCAGTAATTAGCCATAAGTTACTAGGGATTTTCCCCTCTAATAAAACAAGTAACTCCACTAGGAATAACTCATTAATTTTTTCATATTAAGATCCATGTCCTTTGCATTTTAGTTTGATGATACTTGTTCTTGCATTTATCTGTGTTATTTCCCCTTTGCTTATATTGTAGAGCCAAAATTGGTAGTGATAGCCTGCTTGAATATTTTTATATGCCCTTTTGACTTTATCACACAACATTTTCAAGTTACAATGGCTAGAACCTACTTATTTTCTCCATAGAAGTCATGGGTGCACATAGGTTCTTTTAACAAAAACATCCAGACATGTCATCTAGGTAGCGACACAACCTGTGCTCTAAATCTTTCTACCCATATTTTCTTCTTGTTGAATAATTAGGATTTCAGAGACTTAATTGTAGGGACGTGACATTGTTTATGTATTTGATTTTCTTGGTATTCATTGAAACCAGAAAAGTAAAGAAAATATTTTCTTTTACACTCTAGGTGCATTATAATAATGCTTTGTATTTGCATTTCCTTTTGCATTGCTTTAAGTTTATAGGTTGCATTAGATCAGTTTTAAAAGAAAAAGAAAGATACTTTTCTAGATTGTTTAACTTGATCTCTTGAGTAATTTGTTTTCAAGGTTTAATAAAGAGTGCCAAGATTCATAGAAATATCATAATAAATACTTTTTGGAATTTATTAATATCTTTATAATTTCAGCATTATTAAGGTCTTTATGAGATCACAAAGTTTCTTTCCCATATCCCTTGAATAAACAACAAATCTAAAAAAATGATTAATATTTGAAATAAATTAGACTATTTTCATTATAGAAAACAAACATAGTATATGTTTAGAGCCTTGGTGTAGGTTGGAAAGTAAACTCCCCAAGGTTGTAAACATAAAACTAGAGTCATAACTGAGTGTTGAAAATCCAATAGTAGTGACAAAATTTGTTGGGAAAGTGCACCTCACGTGCATGTCAAGAATGAGGTTAATGCTAAGAAAGTATTTATATTACTCCCTATTTCTTGTTTAGTGGGATATGCATGTATGGGAAGTTTAGTTGAAGTGGAAAGTCCTTAGGGGACACCGTTATTTGGAGTTTCAGGTTTAGGACTAATTCCTATGTTCCTTACCCATACATAGAAACCTGAGCCATGACTATTTTGGTTGGTTGCCTATTGTGAAGTGGTAACTTTAGTGGCCTTTCCATAGGTTTTCACTTGGGTGACTGCAATAGGGAAGTGCTTCTAGTATCTAATATAGATTCCTATAATCTATTTTAGCTCCTTTGGAGGGTGTCCATCATACTTGCACCTTAGGTGATTACTGTGTGAGGGTTATTGTAACTTTATCTCACACCTTCATTAGTTGGATTTGAGAGTTAATCATCCCAAAACATGTTTTGGAAGGATTCTCGATTGAATTTTCTCTAATTAATCTTTAGGTCCTAACCACCTTCGACTTGTCTTTGGGAGAGTAGTTTTCCTATTCTTTACTTCTTGGGAATTTTGTAGTGGAGTGCTTTGTATTTAAATAGTAGACAACCTAGGGATTTCTTGATTTTTGCTTTTACTAAATTTCCTAGTTCAAAGTGGAAAATCAACTGCTTTGTTGATATTGAAGGATTAGAGGCATCTCTCCTGAAAGACAAAGCCACCTTCTACTAGGTGAATGCTTAATGATCATAAGCAACAACCAAGTGAGTTATAAGAAGAGACCCACATTGCCTTAAACAATCATGTAAGGGAAGAAAAGGTGCAAGAAGAACCTATCTTTGATGAGTTTTCAAGGAGTTTTGACAAACATATACCTAGAAGGGTTCCGTCCCCTTCTCCTCAGTATGATTTCGGACCACCAAAAATCAAGGATATCCATGATCTTACTCCAAAAAATTTTAATCCACCTCTTACTAACCCACAAAGTCTTCTTCTTATACAAATTTGTGATTTTTCACATAGAGATCCAATTTCAAATTTACATCCAATTCACCATTGGTCTATTATGGAAACTGGGATAATACTTCAAGTGTTGAGGACACTAATACCCTACCTATGGTGTCTCTTTTGGAGGTATAAATACACCTATATATGGAATTTCCATGGGGGAACCACTACTCCCATAATAACACCCAATAGAAAGATATGGACTCCAGACTCTCCCCCTCAGAGTGGTGGTAACCTTTCTTTATGGATATATCCTTTTAGCACTAGTCACTAGTGTTGATCTAGGAGGATCCCCATAACTGATACAATCAATTGAAAAAGATGTCTAAGCCACCACATGGATTCAAGATGATACCAAATACTTTCCATAGTCGATTCAAAGGGTGTGGAGATTGATAATGGTTACCCAAATCCCGGGTAATGTGGGATAATTCCATGGAGGTTGTTGGGCATAGGCCTATTTTGAGAAGGAAGGCTATTTTGAGTGCATGCCTAATTTTGGAGAAGGAAAGATGGCAGGGAAAGCAGCATGCAGGAGGAAAAGCAACATGCAAGAGGAGAAGCATGCAAGGCGAGAAGGAAGGAAAAACTAACCACGATAGGGTTAGGTTTTTTTATAAAGATTGTAACTGCTATAAGCCTGAAAAATTGTATAAATAAGAACCTAGGAGGCCTAGGTTGAGGGTTCATAGAGGCTTGAAAGAGTTTAGTTGGTTGATTTTTGGGAAAAAGAGGTTAGTTCGATGAGTTGATGATGGTTACTATGATTGTAATAAGATAGTAGAAGAGTCAAGTAAGCTATATTTTTTAAGGTTAGGTCATAGGTTGAGGATCCTGGTGTGATTTGGTCCACCTCACAGAGGTTCTTGAACCTCTTCATGATTGTATGATGGAATATGTAGTGCGTGCAATGCCATACTTTGCAACAGACTAAATAAAAGAGAAGATAAGACAAATCTTTGTGGATGTATCCCAGGAGGGGGTGAACCATGGTAAAACTTGTGTTCTATGTGAAATTTCTTGAATGTTTACTTTCTGTCAATGATTAGTTTATGAATGAATGGTTAAGCTATATGTATTAGCATGCATGAATGAAGCAAAGATGAATGAATCTTAGTAATACTTAAATCATGAGTAAGATTAATGCATGAAGAAGATAAAATACACTCCCAGATCCCCACTCATTCCTAGACTGCAAACATCTGAGTATTGTAGTCACCCATAAGGTTATCTCAGGTGAGACTACGCAGTGCACTCTCTGTACTATGTTGCCTTCTAGTTTACTAGGAGGGCTGATAGTTTTAGAGGGTTTTTTTGGAAACCTATTGAGATCTAAACCTGGGTCAACCCAAGAAGAAGTGAAAGAGAAATCTAAACCAACAAATGGTTCTATTGCCGGCTAGAACTATATGGGATTGAGTGGATGGGATCTGTGGTAGAATCACATAGAGAATCAAGGTATAGAAGGGAATGTTCAGGCCATGGAATCCAACAAAGGAAACTATTGAAAGAGGGTTGAAAACAAAGGAACTTGAGTTTGCACAGAAGGATAGAAGAAACCCTAAGTTAACACCGCACAAATATCTTGACAAATCTGATTTTAGCGACTTGCATGAGCTATTTTTCTGTGATTTACTACATTTGTTGTAGGAGTGGATATTGAGGTTAAAAGAAAACCACCTACGAATCGAATCATATAGTTGGATTGGAATCTTATGGAGATCACATAGTTACAACAAGTTACTAAAAATCTTATGTGTGTAGTAGATTTCTGGTTAGACAATATTGTTGTAGGGTTTATCACCAAATTTGCAGTAGATACTGTGAAGTCTTAAAATGCAATGGAGCATTATTTTCTAAAAGTACCTAGAGGTAGGCATATCATATCTCTCTATACTTCAATCAATATTTTATTATATAACAATGGTGTGATGACCGTGGAATCAGACAGCTAAAATTCCCTGCATGCTTGGGGGAAGGGGGGAAGCACTGACAGGAGGAGGAAGAATGGAGGAAATGATGGTTAAGGGAAAGAATAAGGAGGCCATGGACCCAATCATGATGGAGGAAGACCAAATAAAGAAGATAATGGAAACAACTGGAAAGATGCACAGTGGAGCACCCTACCAATATAAGATGAATAACAAGAAGAGAGCCATAGTTGATAGAGAGGGCTTGGAAAGCGATGAGGAAGAGGTAGAGGATATTTGGGTTGTGGATAAGATTGAGGAAATACTGTGCACAACATATGAAAGGAAAACATGAGGTCCAAGGTTAGGGACAGAAGGAAAAACTCCAATCCATATTACCATCAGTGTGGAACCTACAACCCCATGTGCAACTAGCACACCAGAAAGAACACCGACATCTAGACAACCAAATTTTAGTGGCAAAAGAATGATAGGACAAGGATCCAGTTAAGGAACATCATCTGGGGGAGACATTTTAGGAAGTATTAGTCAAATATCTACATCGTGCAGAGGTAGTAGTGAAACACAATTGAAAATGGAAGGACATGATCCCATGATTAGGTTACCAGAATTTCGAAGAGAGGCATCAGAGGACCCTGAAAATAATTTATTCATCTGTGAGAAGATCTGGGAAGAAAAACATATCATAGATGAGGATACACAACTTGCACACTTAGCTATCATGCTAAGAGACCACACACTGGACTGGTATATGAGTCTAGATGTAAACAATCCACCAGGAGTAACAAGGACTATTGCAGACATGAAAAAACTATTGATAAATGAATTTCAGAAGCCCATCTCAGAAGATAAATATATTAATGAAATTATTGAAATCAGGAAAAAACCAAGTGAGGTTGTTTGGGATATTTATCAGAGGTTTAAACGTTTGAAAGGGAAGTTGAAGTATGCAATTAACGACATGCAACATAGGAACTTATTTTTGAACTCACTATTACCACATTTGAAATACCCATTAAGACAACAAAAGTTTAAAACTTAGGCAGGGGATCTTTAGGAAACCTTACAACTGGAAGAGAAACAACATCAAAAGACAGATCTAGCAATAGAGGAGCTAAAGGAGGATATGAAGAACCTAACATTTCAACTTAACTAGAATAAGGGCAAAGAGAAAAGAGAATTTGTTTGGTGTACCACATGTAGGACAGAAGGAGACCATAAGAATGAATGTCCAACTTTCACACAATATATGGAAACATGAGTACCAAACCCTTTGCCAATAGGAGGAACATGGTGCAATATATATAAAATGCACGGGCATGATCCATGTCACTGTCCAATGATGCAGAAGTATAAGACAATACCCAAAAGTTCATACTGCAATTTTTGCAAGTCAGTGGGTCATGATGATAAAGTTTGTAGGATGATGGAGATGATGAGAGAAAGAACTTCAGATACTTATAGGGTGCAAGAAGAAATAATGACTGGAAAAGTTGCACCTCAATTCAACCAGGTACCACCTCCATATAACAATGCGCAACAACAAAATAACAATGTGCAGCTGCAATACAACAATGTGCAACCATAGTATAACCCCGCGTAGTATAATTAGGTACCTCGGTACAACACACCACGAGGAGATCAGGATGGATATAGAGGTGGAGGATGATCTAGAGGAGTATTTGGATGAGGCATAGGTCTAGTAGTGTGCCACAAATTCCAACAACCACGAAATTATGCAAGGGAATTCACACTTCCACCAATGACATGTATCTACTGTTGTGTAGCAGACCATGATATCGAATATTGTCCAACGCTCTTGGGAAAGATCCAAGAAAAGAGGAACGAAAACAACCATAATGTCCAGTGGATTTATGAAGAAGCTAGGGATGATGGGAGAAACATCAATATAGTCACTCGAGGAGGATCCACTATAGGAGCCTACACAGTAAGACAAGATCCAGTGCAACACCAATGGGTGAAGAAGAATACTGAACCACATAAACAGTTTGATGCACGAAAAGAAAGGGAAACATTCAAGGAGGAAAGCCAAGAGTTTCTCAAGAGAAATGTTGCATCTACATAAGATGCGCAACACACTCAGAACGTACCAATGTACAAAATTCCCTCCTCAATGGACCATACTAGTGAAGAACAACCTTTAGAGAAAGTAAGTAACATAAAGAAAAAATCTTCAATCCTATGTTAATTTATTAAAGGATCTATCATCTGTCAATATCTTACAAAATCTACTAGAAAAATGTAACACAGAGGTAGAAGGGAAATTAGAGCAGAAAACAGTCAATCACCTCCATACAATAAGAAGCATAATTAGGGAATTCAAACTAAATGATAACATTGGGGACTTCAAAATGGGTGATATTATACTAGACTTGGGCTCTGAAGTACATGCATTACCTAAGAAGACATGGCAATGTATGGGAGAACCCGCACTAGGCTATTCACTTGTCCAGTTGAAATTAGCAAATCAACACAGAGTGTTACCAATTGGAAGGCTTAAAGGGGTGAAAATATATTTGGATGGAGTGTGCACTATGGAAGACATTGAAGTAATAGAGATAGTAGATGGCACAACACCTTATCCAACATTGATTGGATTGTATTAGGAATTTGATAACTAGGCCACAATCAACCTGAAGATAAGGAAAATGACATTTGAATCAGGTGAATATAGTCATTGCACCATTAGATCCTTCAGAAGAAGAAAGGTTTGTAGAGATTAGTTGTTTGGATCTGGAATAAATAAACCAGTTATACATAACCACCACGTGAGAAGAGGATTATGTTAAAGAAACTGCAAATGGGGTACTCAGTTGGAGAAACATTACATCATGTGTTTCCGATTCAGAAACAACTTTGGATAATTGGCAACAACAATTACATGAAGTTTCCAAAAGAAGGTAAGCAAGAATAGATCGCGCAGTAAGATGGGTTGGTAGAGAGATAAGAGAACCTCCCATTTTTCATGGGGTAAATGGCTTAGAGGAATTTCTGACAAAATATGAAGAAGAAGTAATAGAAAATCAAATACTTTTAGCCTTAGATATTGCATTCAAGGCCACACCTACAAGATGGTGGGGTGTGCACAAAGAAACAATTCAAGATTGGTACCAATGTAAACGATTATTGCGCATTAGATTTGGTGTGCAAAAGGAGAGAAATAAAATGCAAAGGTATGATGGGCAAGGAACACCAACAAAACACTTGGATAAGTGCAAGACATAATGGAGGATGACACCCCCAGAAGAATGGACTCATCACTTTATCCATACATTGGAAGGAACCCCAGAGAACTGGTATATAGACCAGGAGATGCACAGCGACACTACAGAATGGACAACATTACGATAGAACTTTGTCGTAAATTTCTTATTTAAACATGAGAACTCCAACATTTATTCAGCGCTGAAGCAGATCCGAGGAAGAAGATCATGACAGAATATCAACAAAAGAATAGACAAACAATCAAATAACTACTTTCATGCTATCATGTTGAAGAGGAAGCACCAGATGAGGATGATCCACACAACATTTAGATTACATAAATTGAAGGAGAAATAGAGGTGGAAGGTCCATCTCTCGAGTCAGGAGTATTTTGTACACCAATCAAAGTTAAGAAAGTCAACATTGGGACAACTAACAATCCTAAAATGGAAAGTATTGGAGACTATTGGGATGAACAAACACTAGAAAGAATAACAAAGTTACTGCACGAATACAGTGACCTATTCCCAATGACCTTTACAGATATGGAAGGCATAGAGAGAGATCTAGGAGAGATGAAAATACCTCTCAAACCTGAGGCAAGACCTGTCAGGAAGAAACCTTACAGACTGAATCTAGTATATAAACAAAAAGTGAAAACAGAAATTGACAAAATGTTGGAAGCTGGTATCATAGAAGCAGTAGAGGAATTTGAATGGATAAGTCCTATGGTAGTCTAAGAAAATAAACAAGCGGTAATAAGGATTTATGTATATTTGAGGAAACTTAATGATGCTTGCTTACATTAACCTTTCCCTACCCCTTTTACAGATCAAGTCTTAGAGAATGTGGGAGGCCAAGAAGCATATTCATTTACATATGGATTCTCAGGCTACCATCAAATCAAAATAGCTCTAGACGACAAGTATAAGACTACTTTTTCTACAGAATGGGGATCCTATCAATATATAGTCATGCCATTTGGGATGAAGAATGCACCAACCATATTTTCAAGAGTAGTCATAGATTCTTTAAAGGAATTCATACATTCGCTTCTAGAAGTACATCTCGATGACTAGACTATATATAGTCTATTAAAGGACCTTGTAGAAGTGTTAAGACTAATGTCAAAAATATGCAGGCAGTGTCAGATATCATTAAACATCAAGAAATGTATTTTTGGGACACCTTTTGGGATATTTTTGGGACATATAGTGTGTAAAAAAGGTTTACTTATGGATCCTGCTAAGATTGAATTCATTATAAATTTATCACCACCAAAGTCAGTGCACCAGTTAAGAGAAACACTGGGACATACAAGATATTACAGGAAATTTATAAAGGGGTATGCGCAGATTATTGTGCCAATGGAAAAATGTTAAAGAAGGATACATGATTTCAGTGGAACGAGGATTGTGAACAAGGGTTGGACACCTTAAAAGAAAAGATGGTCGCAACACCTATCCTATTATTCCCAGATTGGGAAAAGACTTTTCATGTGCATGTAGATGCATTAGCCATAACACTTGGATCAATTCTGGTGCAACTAGGAGTAGGGGACGTAGACCATCTTATAGCCTATGCAAGCAGAAAATTTTCAGAATCATAGAATAATTAAAACGCCACAGAAAGAGAAGGCCTAGCCATGGTATATGCACTACAGAAGTTCATGCACTACTTACTGGGTAAACACTTGAAAATTTTCACAGATCATTCTTCCCTCAAATATCTAGTCAACAAGCCAGTGTTAGAGGGTGTTATCGGACTAATCGGTAGGTGCGGACACTAAAAGATCTCCCTAGATCCACCTGGATCTAGAACAAAACAGAATAGGACATGACTCTTTCCCTAAGTTATGACCATTGAATTAGCTAGTAGGAAGGAACAAGTAACATATCTTTGTATCACTTCCTAGGGTCTCTGTTGCTCCCGCTTCGCTCCGGTGCTCTCGTGAGGTCAAGACCAAGACAACACAAACCAACCAAAGTGAAGATAGAAAAATATATTCAATTGTCAACTTATGTGTATGATCAAGGAATTACACAATAAAGTGAGAATGACTTTATGGGAAAAGGACATGTCGATGTATCATATTAATCGAAAGTAGAAGATACAACATGATCGCCTTGATGTCGCAAGATTTCTTTCGGTGGCTCTTGGCTCCAACACACACACTTGCTCAATCCTTGTATGAAGAAGATCAAATCCTCTTGATAGACTTGCTAGAGTCTCCAAGCTCCTGTTCAAGCTAGGTCCTTCACACAATTCTTTCACCAATTCTCCAAAGAATCTTGCTTTTTTACGGGGTTTTTACAAGGGAAAATGCAACTTATTTTCTCAGGATTTTTTCTTCTCTCTTCTCTCTTCATGAACTCAGGCCACTGACCCCTCTGAAGGAAACATATAGGTTTACATCATTAACGGTCATAGGGATGATGAAAATAATGTGTAACAGAGGGGAGGATCTATATATGGCTATTTTTATTCCAAGAATTTGATTTTCAAGTGATAGTCAAACCAGGGAAGCTGAATGCAATACTTGATCACCTATCAAGGGTAACTAATGGAGAGGAATCTACTAACTTGGAAGAGAAATTCCCTGATGTGCAACTATTTTCAGTACAGGTAGCTGATGAATACTTTGCTGATATTATTGAATATTTAAGTACATGGATGGTGCCACAAGAGTTTAGCACTGTGCAAAAGAAAAATCTAGTAGTCAAAGCTGTAGACTATCAACTTATTGCAAGACACTTATACAATAAGGGCCCAGATAACATTTTTAGAAGGTGTGTATTAGAACATGAAAGGCCCAGAATTTTGGCAAAAGCTCATGAAGGGATAGCTGGAGGACATTATGAAGGAAAAGCTACCGCGCAGAAGGTATTGCGTGTAGGATTATGGTGGCGAACAGTCCATATAGATGCCAAGGAATATTGCAAGAAATGTGATGTCTGTTAGAGGGTTGGAAAGCCCAACATAAGGGATGAGATGCTCCTAAGACCACAAGTAACTTTGTAGATATTTGACAAATGGGAAATAAACTTTTTTTTACCAATCAATCTTCTAGCAAAAAGGTCAGGATCTAGATATATCATTACTGTGACTGAATACTTAACAATATGGGTAGAAGAAGCACCATTCAAAGACTGTAGCGCAGAGACAACAACACACTTCTTGTTTGAGCAAGTGATCACCAGATTTGGATGTCCAAGGATTTTGATGAGTGACCTGTCAGAAAGTTGGCTTAGGTTGATGGATATTTGGTATGGATTGTTGGTTTTCATTGATGTCAACCATTGGAGAGTGATACTGTAGATTGGTTTCAACCCTTAGTGATTGATGTCAACCCTTGGAGAAAGTCTGGTATAAACTTTAGGTAGCACAAAGGTTTGGGTAATGGACCCAAGGTTGCTTCATGTATAATGGTATGAGTTTTAATATATTTGAAGGTAATACTATTCTATATGGGTAGTACATGTCTTTCCATTTTTGGTGGTATGTGGAACGTCACATAACTCCTCACAGTTAGAGAGTTATGGCCATGTGAAGTTGGAGAACTTAGATTTGTGTAATGGACCCAAGTTTGTTTGATGGATAATGGTATGATTTTTGATATACTTGTAGGTAATACTATTATATATGGATATTACATGTCATTTCATTTCCATTGGTATGTGGAACGTCACATAACTCCCCATGGTTAGAGAGTTATGGCCATGTGAAGTTGGAGAACCATCATGAGTCATCTAGAAGCCCCAAAAGGTCAAAGTAGTCAAAGTGGTCTAAGAGATTTTTAGAAGGTAAATAATAAAGTGAAGTGATGAGTGTACTATAATTCAAAGTGAATACAAAATAAATTATTTAAATAATAAAATTAATGGAGAAATTACTAAGTTGACAAGTGGTTAGAAGTGGGTTAGCCCTAAAATAAGGAAAGTGGTTTAAGATGGTTAGAAGGTAACCCCTTGAGGTAAAGTTAAGTGATGAGTGTACTATAAGTCAAAGTTGATGCAAAATAAATTATTTAAATAATAAATTTAATGGATAAATTACTAATTGGAAAAGTGGTTAGAAGTTGGTTAACCCTAAAATAAGGAAAGTGGACAAAGTGACCTAGAAGATGCTTCTAAGGAAGCTACTTGGAGAGTATAAATAAGAGGCAAGGATCTCTCATTTTACATAATACTTGAGAATATTGAATATCTATAGGTGGCTGAGGTAACCAAAGGATATCTAATCCGAATTTCAGAGGGAAGGTGAAGAAAAGAAGGCCGAAATTCAAGGGAGGATAAATTCTTTTAATGATGCTTTCTAAGGTATGTTATTTGCAGGTCATCTCATTATTTTCACAATATTTTTTTTTATAAAATTATTAAGACCGTGAAATTGATAGGCCATTGAGGTGACATATCCAAGTATCTATGATAAAAAATTCAGCTTGTGTGTCATTGTATTTTTGAAGTTACACTCCGTGGAAAATAGGGTTTGTGGCTAGTCTTGAAACTAGTCTAAAATAGGTGTTTCAGGTAAAAACGTCATAACTTATTCATAATAGATACAAACTAAGTAAGAAAAAATGTGTCAGTTAGAGTACATTCTGTAGTATGCTGTGTAAAATTTTCAGAGCCATACAACAAATATTCCATGTGGGGCATGCTCTACAAGGTCGCTCTCTAGAATAAGCCAAAATTCAACAAGGTATGCCATTTTTTCTATAACTTCTTTTCTGAGAGGTTCCAAGTAGTGACACCTAGAGGAATTGCATAAAACACACTGAAGAACATTGTGTACTATTTTCATATCTTTATTCATTATAGGTACATAGTTATGATTATTTCAATTTAGGGTTGTTGACTAATCCAAAACTAGTCATGTGAGACTAAAGAAAAGTTTGATGAAAATGCTAGTCTCTTGTTGTTAAAGTTAAGGAAGGTCTGCAGGTATGTGATCATATACACCAGGTCTATTATAGAGTTATTAATCAGATTTGGATGATGAAATTGATGAGTGCTTTTGGTTGAGGTACATGTTGGGTACATGGCTGAGATAAGTAGTTGATGAGTTGGCACATACATGAGGTGTATAGTTGATGATGTTGGTACATATTGATGAGTCACAATTGATGAATAGTTGATACATGATTGGTACATATTTGGTACATGGTTGGAGGAACTTGTTAGTAGTATTGTTGACACATGGTTTATGGATGATGTAGCATACTTGTATTGGTATATTATTAGAAGAACATATTGATCTTGGTGATGATTATTAGTTGTTGTGTTATGCTTGGTTGATGCACATATTTGAGAGTTTTCTTGGTGATTGATCTTGGTCAGTAGATCTGATTTGGTTGATAATATTGATGAGACAGGTTGTTTTGATAGGTTGTTTGGATAGGTTATTGTGACATGTTATTTGTACAAGTTTGGTTCATGGTTAATGCACTTGTTCATGGTACAGGTTGAGGTACAGGTTGATGCACTTATTTATGGTACAGGTTGATGCATGGTTCAGGTTGTTTGGTGCAGGTTGATTGGTACAGGTTTACAACAATATATCTCACAGTGATAGTGTGACAGTGGTTCCATAATTCTACTTATACGTCAGGGTGGTTGGGTGGGGAAAGGACAGGTGGTTGTAGCCACCTTCCATTTGTAGCTGAAGAACTGTTGGCATGTTTTAAAAGTAGCATATTCTTGTCATTGATGGAAAGTACAACAACGACGATGGCTTAAGTATAGGAAGAATGTGCCAGGCGGGCAGCAAAAGTATTTTGGGAAGACGCAACAGAGCAAGCTCGATAAGATCAGAAGAGATAGTGTAGAGTATGCGTGTTTGTCATTGATGGTAAAGATCACGATCAGCAGCGCAGGGATAATGGCATGGCAATGGAAATTTCAACAAGTGATCGTTGGATCCCATTTAGAAGCGTAAACTCCAGGAGTCAAGGAAGCAACTCACGGTAAAAAATCACGAAATGAAAAACCACGACTTAAACTCCATTTCGGAGTTTCGGATACCGGGAGTTGGAGGAGTCAAGAGTCGAGACTCTTCATCATAGGAGTCCCGAAGTTGCAAAATGAGAAACGCCAAAATCCTAAAACAGGTACATCAACAAAGACTCTATTTCGGAGTTTCACATACTAGGAAATCAAAGATCCAAGGAAACCATGAATTAAACTCCATTTCGGAGTTTCAAATACCGGGAGTTGGAGGAGTTAAGAGTCGAGACTCTTCATCACAGGAGTCCCGAAGTTACGAAATACGAAACGCCGAAATCTCGAAACAGGAACATCAACAAAGACTCCATTTCAGAGTTTCGCAGACCGGGAAATCAAATATCAAAGGAATTTTAACCTTTGAAGTAGCAAACCCCAAAATCCTGAAACAGGCACATCAAAAAAGACTCCATTTCGGAGTTTCGCAGACCAGGAAATCAAATATCAAAGGAACTTTAACCTTTGAAGTAGTGAACCTCGAAATCCTGAAACAAACACATCAACAAACCACGTTAGCTAAGGACACGTGGCACAATCAAGCAATGACAAGTGTCAAGCTGATTCAACATTTTAGGCACATGTAAGTCACGAATCAGAGTGACACATGGCAGCTATTCGGCATGTGTCAATCCAAGTGTGACATCAGCAGGTATATGTCACATCGAAACTTTCTATTTTGGGGTTTTACATGGCAAGCAGAAACTCCACCATCATGAAGTCTTGAACTCTGAAATGCCGAAAGGGACTATTGTGAGTCTCGAAAACCCGAAAGGAAAAACTCTGAAATCTTGTCAACCATCCATCTCAGTGGGTTATGTGAACTATCCGAACTCTTCAGAGATTTTGTGATCATGAATTTTATAATGCTGGAGCCACGATGACTCGAAGGGAAAAATGTCGAAATCCCATCAGCCATTCGATTAAGAAAAGAAGGGATCATATTATGAAGTCTTGTGGACCATTGATCTAGCTCAATTTCGGGGATTGTGACTTGGAGTGTCGAGACACTTCTTCATAGGAATGCCGAAATGCGAAATGGAAAAATCAATGTGAGACCTTGTGCTTGTAATCCAATGGTGTTGGATACTTGGAAATCTGATCAAAGGGCTACTGTTGCTCTTCACAGTTAATCGATCAGCTACAATTCAGTTAGCAGAACTGAATCATGACTCTTGGAAGGTTGGCGATTCAGTTGCTGATGTGTTTTCTTGGAGGTGCACAGTGTAACTGCTAAAAACAACTGATGGTTTTTGCCATAGGACTCGAAGAGACTTCAGGGTGATCGCCAGAGAAGATGAAGAGTCTCGAGGCATATTCCAGTGGCATGGAGACTGTTCATAGAGGCTATTGATAGATTTAAGACCATTGGAGCCTGGAACTACAACAAAGGGAATGAGCTCGACTATGACAGAGAAGACGAAGAGTCTTGACTATTGGAGAGGCTAAGGAATCTCAACATAACACACAGTGATGATGGATGCATGGGTTGAACCACCAGAGAAGCTGAAGAGTTGTAATGATGATCAGGAAGAGCACTCGACATGGGGAGAGAATGCAGAAGCATTGGGAATAGAGGATGTAGAAGATGCACAGAGAAAATAAAAATGCAGAACAGAGAAGAGATTGGTGGCTATTGAGAGTGATTCAGGTGTGTAGAAGGAGGCAAAGTGCAGCAGCTGAAATGCACAGAAGAGGAATGGTGCATAGAAGGGACATGACGCACATAACATCAAATGAAAAAGAACATAAAGCGTAAGGGAGGGGTGCAGGAAGACACTGATGCAGGTAGAGCAGAGCAATGTAGCAGAACAATGATGAGACCGGTAAGCCATTGATAAATATTGTATCACTGTGATAAATTTATATATAGAAAACTTTATATTTCAGGGTGGTAGGGAGGTGCTAGGGAGAACTATTTTCCTTAGAGGTTCAAGTGGGTTCTTGAACACAGGGATTTGTAGCTTCCATCTGGTTGCAGCTAGAGAAACCAAGGTGTCAGGGTGGTGCAAGGGAGAACTGTTGTTCTCTGTTTTACAGGTTGGTGCCTGTCTGACTGGAAGTTGGTGCTTCCATCCAGTTGGTGATGGAACACTTAGGGAGTTGTTGCTTCCTTCTAGTGGGTGCTAGATAAACCAGGGAGTTGGTGCTTCCTTCTAGTGGGTGCTAGAGAAACCAAGGAGTTGGTGCTTCCTTCTAGTTGGTGCTAGAGAAAATAGAGAGTTGGTTCTCTCAGCAAGTTGCAACTTGCAAAACAGAGGTTGTGGCCTCACAATTATTTGGAGCTCATATGTATGATAATGTACAGAATGTAAAGATTAATTATCATACCAAGAAGAAGAGGTTTTTACCCTTTATGGGTTTCCTCAGGAAATATCTGTCTCTATATATTTCATATGTGTGACTGATGTCGAATGTTCTATTGCTTACCT
>JASDQU010199997.1:0-19254 GCA_032191745.1 Picea mariana
CCTCAGTCTCATTATGCATTCAGATTATACATTTAAACATGTGCATATATTCCATCAACTTGCATTCACATATGCACAATATTCTTACCTGTTTGTATTTAGATTGCTCTTTTATGTACTTAACCACATGCATCAGTATAATTCTATGTTTGTCTAACATAGGCACATTTTACATTTCTCATGCAATCCTCAAAGGCATAATCATGTTTCCTTATATCATGATAACAAAGCATTCTTTCTCATTTACCATTTTAACCATTTACACCGGCTCTCTCTGAGGAATGGAGTACACCCCCCTCAAGATAATATTAGAAAAAAAACAATTCAGACCCTTCTACATAGGGTCAACCATGCATCCATGGTCTTACTCAGATATGGAAAGTGCACATCTTGCTTCACAGTCCACTTTCTTAGGAAGTCATACCATTCCTTTAGCATACATAAATACATATATATTGTACATGTGCATCACTTGCACATTTCCATATTATTCACATACATTAATTAAATCTTAGTTCTTATCAGTCTTTTCTGATGAGGATTTACAGTCATCCATGTGACCAGTCTCAGAGGATTAATCATACTTATGTTTCCCTTTGTCATGGAAACAACCAACAAGAATGTACTCTTTCCCAACTTCTATAAAAGTATTTAAAATTCAAAAACACAACTAGGTAATTTACAACGTTACCCAGTGCAGTAAAATTCCTAAATCCAACTTCCCTTCATGCTTCAAACCATTCTTTGTCAATAGACCTTTATCAGGGAGATACCTTCCTGGATTCCCTTTCACTACTACTTGAGCATATTAATCCCTACTAATATGGCTACCATACATCTCTGAATGTCACTCTAGCCCATTGGTCATCTGAAATTACTACACCACTTCCTTTACCATAATTAAAATCAACCTTACCTTCTCAAGGTTACACACAACATGATTATCAATGTTTATATTTGACAACCAATTACAGGTTATCATAGATTTATTTTCATATCTCATACATGCAACCATTACCATATGCATTACAACATATTGACATCTTGCATTTTCATGAAAAATTCAGTACTTAGTCAATAGGTGTGTACATATATTTGTACAGTCATGAGCTCATCAACTGGATCATATGCTAATGTTATTTCACCTCTTTTATGAGGACTATCATCAGTTCAAAGAACTCTTTTTTATTTACTTAACTAGGTTATTTCAACAACAAGTTTTATTCATTACGGGTCAAGTAAATTGACCTTGCAAATTTACCATTAGTCCTATGGTCGTGAGGAGCTATACATATATATAGGGTTTAATCTTTTATTAAAGCAATCATTCTTACTGCTAAGGATTCTATTAATCCATACCAAATTTCTTTAACCAAAAGGGATTTTCCATAAGGGTCTTAGCCCTTATATAAACAACCATCATATTTGAAAGAGGCTCCAACTTACCATGCTTACAAGCAGTGTTATAACTACCAATTCATTCATCCTCTTGGATCATACAATCCTATAACAAGATTCTTCCATTTTAGCCAGCATTTTTCAGGTATAGTTTCAATCTATTGTTCCCCACCTCAAGGAACTTATGTAGATAATAATCAAGCTTTTTAAACACATAGTATTACTTTCCAACAAGGTCATCTTATCCTTGTTATACCACTCCTGTAACTAGTATCTCTAGCCCATCCAGGCCTAGTGTTCTATCTTTCCCTAATACCACTTGTAACACACCCAACCCCCTAAGTACCCTATTAAGGGATGGGGTATTAAATTTTTGATTTTCCTGAACCTCTTTGAATCTGTTTAAAAATGACACCATCTTCTTCTGATCACTGAGAGATTTCCAACAAATATAAGTTTTCTCAATATGGAGCTATAGATCAAAAGTTACATCCCTTTGAAGTTTTAGGGCCTTCATTAGCCAAAGGCCCTGTACTTCCACGTGGATCCTTGTCACCCATGCAATCCAACGTGGCATTTCCATGTCATAACATGTCATCCTCTAATGCAGACATCGATTGTATCGTGTAAGTTGTCATGGCTCTTTCCACACAAATCATCGGGCCCTCAACATATCAAAATTCTCTTGAGACCGATCTCATCACACATTGACACCTGTCCTTTAGGGATTAGCTTGGTTACACTAGTTGATGTCATCTTGGGACATCAACCACCGGAATGTCGACCCTTTTTCATTTTGCGAAGCCCCATAACTCTTGATCCAGGATGCGTTAATGCCTCTGACACGTGATGCTACCAAAACCTGCCACCTAGAAAGACACGTTATCACTGTCTTCCACCTGTCATGACACATGGTTGTCGTCAACTTGTGACACATGACACTCATTTTTCCCACAGAGCTCTATCTGAAAATACTAAAACCACTTGACATGTGGCATGATCACCATGTGGCACATGGACTAACATGGTATACACATCATCGCAACGCTCAAGGTTCACCTAATAGGGAATTAACACTTGTCTACTTCCTATTCGTTGGACAACGTCATCTTGAATCTACTGAGCATCAACTATCGACCCTTTTTCTAAGGATTGTTTTCCCAAAACCTACCGGTGGTCCACGATCCAAGATACAGTTGGCATCCTGGGGCATGTGGACCTATCTGTTCATGCCACCTGGCATGACATGTGGCACTCATACCACTCAACATGTGGCACTCATATCCTTCATTCATCCCTGTCCAAAATTTCCAAATATGCATGACATGTGGCACCCCTCGTGTTACGACATGTGGCGCCACCAGGTAATCGTGGACATCAGGATCTTGGCCCCTTACTGACCCCTTATAGACTAAAACTCCCCTAGGTTCATCGCCTGAGGATTACGAGATAATTAATCAAGTTAATCCCATAATTAATTAAGGTAATCCCATGATTAAGGGACAATTAACTAAGTTGATTCTAGGGGTTATGATTCTACAAGATCTACGGCTGAGATATCTCACACTTCAATCATATGAATATTATGGTTCCTTCCACAACTCTAGAGTGGAAGCAGCTCTAAGGATTAGATAATGGAGATTCATAGTGTCATTCAATAGATTGACAGTTCTCATCAAAGAGGATCTCGAACCTCGACACTTTCCCTATCTCCTATAACCTAAAACTTCCGAGGTCCATCATCTAATGATTACGGGGTATTTAGCCACGTTAATCTCGGGATCATGACTCCTGAATATTACCACCAAATCTATGACTCATATCTGTTGGCTTCCCATATCCAACAACTTACATCTTAAGGCACTCTTCCAAAGGCTTAATCCCAACAGGGTAACACACTTGACTTGGCAGCCACTCACAGATCAACACATGTCATCCTACGACACGTTGGATGTCGTGTTGACAGTGACATGTCATGCTGATGTCATTTTTACCTATCCTTGGTTATATGTGATAAGGCATGGAAACAGGGGCTAGAACCCTGGTCCCTGGATATTGGATATTGAGACTTCCAGAGGGGTTTAGACTTAGAATTATCTCAAGGTTTGGAGCTCCAGTGTCCCGGGACGTAGAACCCCTCTTGATCTCACCTATTGGATTGACGACCGATATTTCTTGGACCATAGATATGATGGTCGTGGTCTAAGGTGCTCATTCAAGTACTTCATCCCGACAGGGCCCATTCTCAACCCTTTGACAAATCAACCTCCACCACGTAGAAACCTTTGCCTCTTTGTTTTCCTACGTGGCACCCTTGTCACATGTGATGAAAAATCCCTGTTAATTCTTGTATATGTATAATAAAGGTATGGAACTAGGGACTGGAACCTTTTCCTGCCAGGTTTCCATTCCTTCGATATGATCTATGGTTAATGTTCATCTTGTCATTGATCCAACGGTTATCATCCTCACATGGGTTTAAGAGGGATTATGATGGATAACTAGCCCATGTTTGGACGAATGAGATTAAATCTCAGCTTAGGGTCAACAGTTGTTGAGTCTCATCGATTTCATTCAATGTAAATTGAATTATAACTTGAGCTTTCAGACTTAGCAAGCAACCTCATGTTGCATCATTTTGATGGGTTTTTAAATCAGCTTTCTTATACCTTTAATTCATTTATAATAAGTAATTAGCTTGCTCTATGGAATTTGATTGAGGACTCTATTCCTCACAAAAATTCATATAGTTTCACCATTATTCAAGCACACAGCCTTGAAAAGAAACAACCACTTTATTCATCCAACAAGCATACACAATCATAGATGTAAATAAAGGCTCTTATCCATTCATTATAATTCAATTACACAAATTATAAGAAACTATTATTTGGTTTACAAGATCGAAGTAGACCAACTGACTGTGGGTGTTCACCTTTCTACCCAACTGTAGGCTCAGATGCATTCACTCTTATCACTTTGGCCACCCCTATGCCAAGCCATGATACCACCAGGGAACTCTCTCATTGTTGACTTATCAAGTCAATAATTATTTCAAGGAGGTTACTCTCCTCCACTTCTTTGGAAACAACTGAAGTCTACCCCTTCTTCCTACTGGACTGAGGACCTCCACGAAATTTATCAGATGCTCTCCCAACTAGATTTCTCTCCAAACAACATCAAGTCTACAACCCTCTTGTGTTCCAGTCACGAACTCATGGGTCTTCTTTGTTCCAGTTTGATCACTCTTCTTCACACCCTTATGGGTATGGTCTTCTCTTGACCCCAGAACTTACAGATATTTCTCTCTGCCCCATGTGTGCTTCTCCTGCACGCATATATTGGGAAGGTTCTCGACCCGTCCTTATGTTTCTTATATTAGAAGGAAACTCATGGGTCAATCACGGGGACCCTTGGTGATCTTTCATGCTCTCCTCTAGCTGAAAATTTTTTGTTCCCTTTGGCATCCATCCATACTTCCATTCATTGGGGTGGTTGGGTTTTCAACTACCAACCTCCCTCATTAACTGATTATTCTTGAAATCTAGGATGAGAGAAATAACTTGTTATTTCCAAATCAAATATTTCAACAAAGGGAATTGGGTCATCTTAGCATGCTAAACCCATCTCTAGGTTTCCTCACTCTTTACTCTAGTGATATCATGGACAATACTTCAAGGATTCACCCCCACAACCAATTGTTGGAAATCTTAATTAAAATAATTATGCATTTACATTGTTCACATACCATGGCATGATAATCATTAACTATGATTAATTACATATAATCAGGGGTTTAGGAAAGGGGTGTTACATTTGAATGCACCAAGGTTTGAAAAGGGTCATCGAACTTAAGGTAAATTACCTTAAAGTGTTTGGTGATTTAGGAATAATCGTCTGACAAGTAAGAAATACCATTCATTTCCTGTCACCGCATGTAAAAGTATATCAACAAGAGGTATGGAATTTGATTTACTTCTTCAATGCATTCAATATCACTTTTATACCTTGTAATCAAAATATTGATGCAAATATATTGGCCAATGCAACATCTAGGGTCATACCTCTTAACAACGGTTTTTCTGTTGAAATGATTTGTGGGCCTTCAATATCGGATAACATCACAAACTGGCGAGTATTCAAAAAAGATATTCAGATTATCAAATTTCTCACCAATTCATATGTATTCCAAGATTTTGTGATTTAAGATGAGACCCATCAGCAAGACCTACAGGATTATTGATATGAGACAAGTAAAGTCAAATCAAATTGCATCCCAAAGAATATACTGACACTTGAGAAATTATTTCATTTATAGATTAAGTTTAGAAGGCTTGCTAATCCAAAGACCAAAAAATCAATCATGATGCATTTCCTAGTCAATCTAAGAACTTCTAAACAACCCAAATACATCAATTTTGGCACTTGTTGTTCACAGGAAGAGAAGAACACATTTACACGGCTATTCAAGAGGCATCGAGATATATTTGTTTGGACTTATGATGATCTAAAGACTTATGACACTTAGATAATCCAACATGTGATTCCAATTAAAGAGGGTGTCAAACCACTCCAAAAAAATCTAAGGAATATACATCCAACTCTCAAACCTCTCATCCAAAAGGAGTTGAAGACGTTGTTGGACACCAGAATCATTTTTAAAGTTCGCCATTCAACTTGGGTGTCGAACATGGTTCCCGTCAAGAAAAATTCGTTAGAAAGTAGGATATGTACAGATTTTCAAAATATGAATCGAGTTTCTGACAAAGACAATTACCCAGCTCCACCCCTTGGAACAAATCCTGCAACTCGTCTCTAGATCCCAAATATTCTCTTTATTGGATGGGTTTTGGGATACAACCAAGTTCTCATGGAAGAACTAGACTGATTGAAAACCACATTTAGAACTAAATGGGGAAAATATGCATACAAAATAATTCCCTTTGGTTTAATAAACGCAAGAGCTACATTTCAAAGGGAAAATGGATATTTATTTCAAAGGGTTAATCATTCCAAGTGTGGTGGTTTATCTCGAAGACATCACCATTTATTCAAAGAAAATGTAAGATCACCCAGGACATATGAAACAAATATTTGAACAATGTAGAAAGTATGGGATCACATCAAATTCCAAGAAGACTATTTTCGTTGTTTCAGAAGGTATATTATTAGGGCATGTGATTTCCAAAGATGGAATTTTGGTGGAGTCAAAAAGAACAAAATCTATTAAACAAATTCCTCCACATAGTTAGAAGTCAATGCAATCCTTTTTCAGCAAGATCAATTTTGTAAGAAGATTCATCTCAGACTTTGCAGAAATTGCTAAAATGCTTCAACGAATGATTAACAAAGATGTTTAGTTCAAATGGACACCCGTTGAGAAAGAGGATTTTGAAAATATCAAAGCCTCTATAATTGTTTCACCATCCCTATGAATCCCAAATTTCACTAAGGAATTCTTGATATACACCTTTGCATCTGATCATTCCCTCGTAGCGGTGCTCACAAAAAGGATGAGCAAGGAATGAATATATCGTTGAACTCATGAGCATTGGATTACAAGGTGTTGATCTAAACTACCCACCGATGGATAAGCAAGTATTTGATGTCCACAAAGCAATCAAACAGTTTGTACCTTACATTTTGAAGAACCATGTGAAAGTTATCGTCCCTCATCCATAGGTCAAATCTCTTTTCATTCAAAGGGAGCTAGGAGAGAAACGAGGTAATTGGATGACGACCCTACAAGAATATGTCATGAATTTTAAACCATCCAACATCATTAAAGGTCAGGGCCTTTGTAAATTGGTAACACAATATATCAGTGATGAAGATCAAGAAGAGGACGAATGGCAAGATGAGCCAACTATGTATACACAACAGTCTCCTTACATCCCAGTTGTTGAAGGCTCATATTATAATGATCTCAAGTATTAACTTCAACACTATACAACTCTAGAGCACCTTAACACCAAACAGAAAAGAGCTCTTACACTGAAATATTTACAATATCAACTAGTGCATGGCATCTTGTTTCGAAAGAACTATGATGGAGTATTACTTCAATGCCTTGAAAAACAAGATGTTGGCAGAGTCCTTAAGGACATGCATAATGGACCAACATGAGGCCATTTTTCAGGAGATACAACAACTCACAATATATTGAGATATGGATGCTACTAGCCTACATTATTCAAGGACGCTCATGCATATTCATGAATTTTTGATACGTGCCAAAAATCTGCAGGGAGAGAGTATAATCCAGTTGTTCTACTTCAACCTACCACTATTGATGAAGCCTTTGAACAATGGGGGTTGGACGATATCGATGATATCAAATCTTATTCATCCAATAAGAAAATGTATATCCTAACTGCTATCAACTATTTTACATGTTGGACTGAAGCAATATCGTTAACCAAGGTGAATGATGGAATGATAATCAATTTTCTTGAACATCATATTATCACTAGGTTTGGCATGCCTAACTCTCTTGTTTTCAATAATGAAAATTATTTTTCATCATTGAAACTATATGATTTATGTTTGCAAAATGATTTTACTATGAAATATGCATCCAAGTATTACCCTTGGGGTAATGGTTTAGCCAAATGCACAAACAAAACCTGATTTGAATCCTTAAGCGAATTGTAGTCAATCACCAGA
This sequence comes from Picea mariana, assembly GCA_032191745.1. NCBI lineage: Eukaryota > Viridiplantae > Streptophyta > Pinopsida > Pinales > Pinaceae > Picea > Picea mariana. The sequence continues at coordinate 8,065 of JASDQU010199997.1, forward strand.
GAAACTGTCATAATGATCTACCTAATGCCCTCTGGGCCAATCATGTCACCCTAAGGCCTCTCTTGGGACTTATCTATATTTTCTTGTTTACGGGAAATAATCTATTTTACCTTTGAATGTCTACTTTCCTTCCCTACAACACACCCAACAATCTCACGGGAGAGAATGTCCCATCATCCAACGATGTATCGATACCTTGTTGAACCTAGAAGAAAATTGTGCCAAGGAAAAAAACAAGTTTGAAACTCATCAACAAACCATTAAGCATTGGTTTCATAAGAAATCCACTAGTGAGAAAGATTTCCAAGTTGGGGATTTAGTCCTCAAATGAGACAAACCACATGAGGATAAAGGGAAACATTCAAAATTTCAACATTTGTGGCTTGGACCCTATATGATCAAAAAGAAAATTGGCCAAGAAACTTACTGGTTACAAAATCTTGAAGGGGAATATGATCTCCTTCATGTAAATGGAAAAAATTTAAAACATTACATCAGCTAGCCACCATGGTATCTCCCTCATTGTACATAAATAAAAGTTTGTTTTTCTCTTTTATTTCCTGCATAATTTTTAACTTTGATTTATGTTTATTCTTTAAACTTGGTTTTTTTTAGTTTCTCTACTTTTCAAGATTTATTGTTTCCTTTTGAAAATTCTCATCCCAGATTTCTCAAATGATCGATAACTTAGTCCTGGACATGCTTCTAAATTGTATCACATCAGGTGTCGATAACCTAACAACTCTGTAACCTGGCTTCCAAACACAATCCATCCCTAGTTGTATAGTTGTGGCATGAATCACTTTAATTTGTATCTAGTAGTAGAACATAGCTCATCAGTAGGAAAACATCATGAAATTAAATACAACAAAGTAAGGAACCAAGGACTCATCCTAAGAATAGATTTGTATATTTTTTGGGCTAAGAGGAAATGGTTTGGGAAGAGAAATTTGTAGTATTCCATAGAATGTTTCTGAGGGAGTTCTCTCATCTATAATCAAGTTGGAAAATCTCACTATCATAGGTGTCATCCCTAGTCCATTTAAAGGAAAACTGGAATCTCCCATCCACCTCTCTAAGCATAAGAGAATCAAACTCAAAAAGTGAAGTCTTGGGGAAAGGAATTCCAGATCACATGGGACATGCAAGTATCTATGTCGAGGCTATGGATGCTTGATAGCAGTGGAGCAAGGCTTGTAACACTGGGGTGACTCCATCGAGGCTATGGACGCTTGTTTCCAGTGGAGAAACACTAGATAAATGCATCACAACTTGTATTTTCAACATTCCTGATTTTTTTGTTTCTCATTATTTCTCCTTATGCCTCCCCTAGGTAATTTCTATATAAATAAGTACGCATTGAAATACAATGTGTTCTGAGGAACGGTCTTAACCTCCCCTTTGTGTCATACAAACATCCTATCATCAAAACCTGAGTTGTGGAACCTATTCTTTCTCTTTTAAGTTATGCATGATAACCCTCCCCCCTTCTCAAAAATTTGTGTTTGGATACCATCTTACAGAGATTCAAAGGCTTCGTCTAGTGTGTTGCCATTTGTTGTGCCAAGCACTACAACCCTCCATCTCCCTGTAAACAATTTGCAAAATCCTTTCTAAAAAATGGATCCCGTTGTTTTTACTGAGTTTGAAGACTCTTTAACTTGCATATATCCTTCCCTTTTCTATAAACATGCTATTCAAGCTCCTTTTTTCAACTAAGTCATTGCCTTTCAAGTTGAAATGCTTGTAAAAAATTCAAGTTAATTTTTTTATTATTTTCGGATAAGTTAATGAAAACTCCTTCGATGTACATCAAAGAAGTTACCACAAAATCCTCCTATGAACATCGGAGGATTTACCTATAACTTATTTTATGACAAAGGAGCAACCTCATAACCCAACCCTTTGACTATTCTTTATCGCAAAAGTTGTTGCCAACTCCTCCTATGTGTCAGAGGAGTTTGTATCAACTCATTTGATACATTAGAGGAGTTGTTTTCAACCCTTCCAAAGAACCTTGGTATACTTAGTAGCAAGTCTTCTGATATACATCGAAGGACTTCCCATGAATTCCTCCGATGTACATCGACATACTTTCCTCTAACTCTATCGATTTAAAGTTAACCACTAACCTATATTTATTGCACAACTCACAAAAAATTATATATAAGTGCTCGCTCTCGACCCTTATTGTTTCATTAATCGACGAAGAAGGAATCACAGACTCCAAACACCAAGCTCTAAGTCTCTCCCCTCTAGTCTCTATCAACATCCTACACATGACGGGCACTTAGCAGGTAAGCCCTAATTTTATCTTTCACCCACCCTTTTGATGATTTGGCCATTCTAGGGTTAGAACTTTCATTTGTTTAATTTATATGATGTCCTAGAAACTGTAGTTATTCCGTAGGCTTGTACTAAAACGTTTCTCCACCTCTAGTCATATCTTCCCCATCTCTCACCGCCGGTTTTATCTCCTTCCTCTTCTCTTATTTTTCTTTTACAAAATCCATAAGCCATAACCTTGCTCGATAAAGTCTCGATAGACCACAGGGCCATCACAATGTTCCCTTATATGATCTCTCTAGCCACAGACTTGTCACAAGTCCGACCAGAAAAACCATGAATATTGGATAGAGTGTAAGGAGGAAAGTCTTTCCCCTTCTCTCGCCCCTCATATAATGAGTAACCATTGAAACCCCTGATGATCAGAAACCCTAAGAGCTTGATTCTCAAAGAATAAAAAAATTATCGCCTACGAGCTTAAACTCTTCCCAAGACGTAACCAATTTTTCCCCTTTTTGGTAGATCGACAAACTTACTATTAAAACCTCCAATTTATCAGAGAGCTTCAGAACATATCCCTTGACCACTTTGAAAGAATTCACATCAACTTCCTTGAATTACAATTTAACTTATCAAAGCACTTCATCTCGCCAACTCCTCTGATGTATCATAGGAGTTCATGTTAACTCCTTCGATACATCGAAAGAGTTAAAGTTAACTTTGTCGACGCATTTTGATCTATTCTTTTCATCAATGATCCTACCATTAAATTTCCAGATAAACCATCGACGCCCTTCTCACTAACTCTGTGAAGACCTATCAGAGCCTTTCACATTAATCCTTTTGATATCCTTCAAAGGAATTTTTACTAACTTCTCTTGTTTGCATCAGAGAAGTTGACATTAACTTTTTTGATTTTGACTTTTGAGCACCTTTCAAGCCTTTTTCTTCTCTAACTTTCACCAGATTTATCACCATTCCTGCCATCATTCTATCATCTTCAGATGATGATCTTCCACCCAGTGTCAGCTCAAGCGAATCCTCCTGTAGTTAAAGATGCTTTGACAAATTAAATTTTATGATATACATGATTTTGTATTAATACTAATCCCATCTTTCCTTCACAAGTTCAAATATGTCTCTGAGAAAGAAAACAACTAGTAAAGAACCAGCCACTAAGGCCTTCAGAAGTGGCCAACATATTGAAGACGAAACCAAAACTCCTAGAGCCATGTATGATGACACTGTTGGATTCATAGAAAAGGAAGGAGATGCACTCAGATGGGGAGACATGTACCAGATGTTCAAGAAGCATAACTTCTCCACTGACATCGAAGACTAAGTTGAATTAAGGATCTTCAAGAACATTATAAGAACTCATATATTCATAGTGGCAACTCGTGTTGTTGTATTCCCTTGCACCGATGCAATCACTTGGATCCTGAAGAACATAGATTTGAGGAACATATATGTCTGTAACTGCATAAAGGAACCCATAGCATCGTTTTGGCCCAAATACCTAGAAAAGTGATACCACCTCAAGAAAGGGACTAAAAATCTTGAAAACAAGCTTCTTTATGAGTTCAAATACATAGCCAAAGAACTATTCCTAAGGTGGTATAAGCCAGAAAAGCAATTGAAACTTAGACCCAGGGGAGGGTATCCTACGAAGACACTAAAGAGACCTTATTAATATATAGTAGCCATGCTATGCAGTCTATATGGGGAGCAAGATGCCTCTCACTTCTCCCTTTCAAAAATGCCTCTAATTTATTACTGCACGGATGAAGGATTTTCCTTCAACTGGGTCGACATCCTATTGGCCAACCTCACAAAATCCATAACTGTAGTTGTAGAAGCTCATCTATGAACTTTATCAATTTTCCACATGTCTTCCTACCTCCTGGACATCATGTGCATTGCACACCAATACCCTAATATGGGGTGGAAATGGCAGCCATTAAACGAATCCATCCACATCTATTGCAAAGTGTTATGTGAGCACAAATACACGACAGAATATCATAATATCTGTAAACACTTTTAGCTCCGATGTACGAGTTTATATTTTGCATGCCAGCCCCATGTATGATCGAGAAGGTGATAGTTTTCATAAGAAGGATCGAGGATTGGTACGTTATGGAGCATGGTACTTATATTCGAGTGTACAAAGAAAAAAATCCCCCCATCTCCTTCCTTAGTTTGTACCAGACAAACCAGTACTATAGGAGGTAGCGTACCAGATAGTGATCCATAGAGTAGCAAGAATGTTATATCGAGGAAAAAAAATCAATTTGGCCACTACTCTCATTGTATGTTGCACTCTACTCATTTTCAAACACCAAGAAATCACAAGAAGAAGTAAACACCCTACTCTTGTTCCATTTTGGAGAGGAGAGTTTTACAAGGCATGACCCAAAGGGAGTCCTAAATACCATTTCAAGAAGGTAGGCTTTCCATGGGAATACATGACAAATATATGGGAGGAAGAGGAGGTACATTGAGGTTACAGAACTTACGATGAAGTCACCTTCAAGATATGAGTAAAGTATATTGGAAGGATTACAAATGAAGAGAAATAACGAGAGGAAGCCATGAAGAAATAAGAGGGGTAGGCAACAGAAAGAATGTCCCTTGTTTTTTCTTTTGCACATTCAGGATCAGTAGTGGAGGAAGAGACACTGGTAGATAAAAAGAGGAGAAAAAAAGAGAAGGTTTAAAAGAAAAAGAATGATGGCGTAGAGAAGAAGAGGATGATCGTTGAAGAAGCCAAAGCCAAGGCTAAAGCAGAAGTCATAGCAAAGGAAGTTGTCTAGAAAGAAGAAGAGGAAAAGGCAGTAATAGAAAAGGTTGCAACAACAACAACAGTGAAAGAAGTAGCAAAAAAGGAATCTAAGGAAGCGGTAGAGTAAGAACATAGAAAGAAATATGAAGAGGCTAGAAATAGTGAAACAGTCCCAATGGACATGGATATCCCTAACATATCAATAGTCAGTGCCAGTAGACTAAATTTTGGACTCGGTATTCCATTCAAGCCAAGTGATGTACCCAACCTCTAGAATTATGTATACGAAAAAGTGTCAAGATGAATTATAAAAGAATAAGAAAAGAGGGTATCGGTAATAGGGAGAAACCCAATTTCAGTCATTACATGGATCCCCATAACCGAACACGTTAGCAAAGATCCAGTTACCATAGCCTCAACTAGATCCAATTTTTGGAGCACCACAGAGGATAACGTCTGAAATATGCCTCGAAAACATCTAATGAATAAAGCAAGGATTAGGGAACTCGAGGAGAAAATTCAACATGTAAAGGTCGACAAAGGCAACCTTTAGAGTTTGAATACTAGTGTAGGGAAATTCAAAAATTAACTAGAGGAGGCCCTAATCGACATGTACGTGCACTAGAACATGTTCTAGGATGTAGCTACTACTATCGTGGAACAACTTAAAATAGTGAAAACAAATCTTGAACAATTCAACACTATCTGAGATGGCATGAACAACATTGATACATGGATCGCAAAAAACTCGGATGCACTGGCATAGCTCTACCAACCCTCCACTAGAGAAACGAAAACCAACATCTATGCACTTAACCATTGCTAGAACTTAGGAAAAAATGAAGACAAAAAGACTACGAGCTCTATGGTAATTTTTTCACACATACACAAAGAAGCACAAGAACTACTCAAGTTGTGTTGATTGCTCAAGCGAGAAGAGCTTGGAAAAATCATTATAATGGAGGAACTAGTCGAGAAGGTATAGGAAAACACCAATCATAGACAAGGATTCACTGAGGTAGCCACCTCAGTGACAACGGATTTCACAGAAAAACACCTTATTCAACCAACAAAGATCTATACCATGGTTCAAGATTTCATGAAAACATTGTTGAAAGATATGCAGACCCTCGATGACAATGTGGCGATGCACACATCCACCATTGAAGAAATTGCATATCGTAAAATATTTTGTTTATATGATCAGTTGCATATTTGAAATTGCTATTATCTACCCCCTATTTTGTCTTTTCTTAACTACTCTCAATTTTGTCTTTTCTTTGTACTCTTGTCATCAAGAAGAGGAAGACGAACAATTTTGTAACAACTTGTTTAGAGGAACACAAAGGGTCACAAAATAGTTAGGAAAATGAGTATAAATAGGAAAAGATACCCATTTTGAAAGGGATCTTCAGGCATTGTATAAACTCAAGAACTATTTCAAGGACATATAATGTGGATTAATATTGAGCATCCCTTAGGACTAGTTTTCGAAAGGGAGAAGAACTTGTGTGTGGGGTTGATTTTGATTTGAAATTCTTCAAGTAGAATGTATGTTGATTAGATGGAATATAAGAATAATGTTCGATGATAGACTAATCTGATGCATTCAATGTTATATTACATCATTGTTATTCTTTCTGATATTTTTAAGTCCCGAGCTCATGAGTTGTAAATTTATGCAGAAATATAATTTAGACTTTTCTAATTATATGTATATATGCTCATGTTCCTAACTTTTCACCTTCATTTCACTAACTGTGTGGGGTTTCTGACAAAGTTTGTTTTCGTTTACAGCTCATTTGGTTACTAAAGTTTGCTCCTAGATAGGATAGGGTAGGATAGATTAGCAGTAGATTAAATTTATTTTCATACATAGTCTTCATCCACGTATTTGCATTGCATAACCACCCACTTTCATCCTCATAACCAGCAACGGTAGCCAAGACAAATTTTGGACGGGTCTCCTAAACCAAATGGTGTATATTCTAATTTGAACAGTGCATTAGGGAGTACCCCTTAGTATTGTTGGGTGAATTTTTCCCCCTCAACACGATAAAAAATGAACAATTTCCAAGTTTCAATTGTGTGTTGAATTCCAATAAACATGGCATGATGATACTGGTAAAAAAACATATATCAATATTGGAACATATGTATTTTGAACTAAATGTAGAGGTTCTTGTAGCAAGAGTAACAATCAAAGGATTGCATGTTGCAATAATGAATATCTATGCAGCTCCATCTGCAATTCTGGCCATCATTGTGAGTACAATTGCAAAAGGATTGTGCAATTTTCATTCAAAGGAAATCATAGTTTCTCTAGGAGACTTCAACATTGACATGTGTCAATGCAATGAGAAAAAAAAAAGTTGGAAAATTACATGCACAACCACAATCTTCATTTCTTCTTGGACAAAAAAAAACATGTACAAAGAACGTTAATTGATCATGTCTGGTCAAATGCGAACAATGAACAATCCAAATTTTTTACATTAAATACATATTGGAGTGATCATGATACAATTTATTTTCTACTTTCAATTTGAAATGCATGTAAATCATAGTAAACATTGGCATATTGGATTACATGGACATTATAATACATATTGGCATATTTTCATATTTTTTTAACATATTCACGAATTTTTATGTCATTCGTATTGAACCAAATCATGTTTTCATATTCTTTTTGCATATTTAGAAACTTCTTGTTTCTATGTTGGTTCAAGAAATTCTGTTGAACATGACAAGCGACTGCCATAGAACAAATTCTAATAGCAGAGAAAATAAAACATGAACAATTTTCATTGCGTTTGCATTTCGGTAACATCTTCTTGCATCTATATTTATGTTGTTCGATGTACAATACATCGAAACTATCATCGGTAATTAAAAACAAAAAAGGGGGAAAAAAGAGACATGGAACAAGAATTGAGAAGGTACATATTTCTAATTTTATTTGTGTAGTATTGATTTGATTTTCATTTGTTATTTGTTAATAGTCTATGTTTCATGCTATTTTGACATAGGGGTTTATTTTCCTATTCATTTCATTTCATGTGCTTCTTTGACATCAAAATGAAATAGAAGAAATGCAAGAGAGCAAGAAGTTGCAAGCAATACAGAAGAAGAAACTCATGGACAATGTCTGAATAGGAGGTGTGCGCATAACAATAGCATAACAGATGTTTTTTTTTGGTAAATTATATACATGTATTCGCATTGCATCGTAATGTGTAATGGATAGTCTAATCAAGAAAAAATATTAGACTTGGATTGATTAGATAATGGTCTAGTGACACAGTAATAAACATAAGGCATTAAAATAGATATTCGTTGAATTGAAAAAAAGACACGGTGGCTTGAAGAAAAGAAACAACACTTCGTATTATTTTCATTTCATACCAAGAATACATACAAAGGAAGACTAGTACATTTCATAGAAATGCACTATGTATTATGCTTATTTCAATAATGGTTGCATTTCTCTACACCATTCGCTCCGTGTTGTTAATAAGTGGTCATGCTATTGTTTGACACTTTTTTGGGAAACCATGATAGGATTTTTGAACAAGATGGTATTATTTATTTATATCTTGTGATTGCATGACTTGATGTAGTGACTAGTACAAAGAAGCAATAAGAGAAAGTGAGAATAGTGTTCACATCTGGTCGACGATGGTTTATTTCTCCACACAGATTGCACCCTGTTATAGAATTTTAGTAATAGAATTCGGTGCTTAACATGAATCCAATACTATTGTTAAAATCCTTTAGTGAACTCATATTATGGCATTAGATAGATGTTATCTTAAATTGTGAGAGTTTTGAATGTGACTAGGTTGGATACCTGCATATTGCTTGAGTAAATGAAACTCATATGTTTGGTCTGTGGTTTCATCCTGACACTGCTTTTCCAATGAGTAGAGTAGTTCAGGAGGTGGTAGCTGGATTTGGTGTACATTTATCCCGGGTCTCGACCTCTCTCTACTTGGGTTCACTCTGGACCAACGTACTTCATCCTGCAATGACAAAAATCCACAAAATGACTAGACCGAGTCCTACAGGTAGAACTTGGCCCAGTTACTCGGGAAAATACAGAGGGCCAGCACCGACTAATTTCTCCAACATACAGGACCATGTTCATCCTCATGTTTGTGACGCAAACACGCCCTCTGCCTCGAAAAAGGCCTCTGTGATGACCTCCCGGTCTTAAGGATCGTTCTAATTTTACCCTCGAGCCGGAGTGGCTCCTTCGATTCTCCACTGGAATCTCTATAAAAATTGACCGCAGGTCTTTTCTGCTCCTCGCAGCCTCTAGGCCCAATCACTGTACAAAAAACAAATGGAAAATTGGGTTTCGGGGTTTCGCAATCCTCGATGTCACAAACCTTTTGTCTCCCAATTTCCCGATCTCCGATATCCCAGAGTACTTCCACTTCCGCTAGTCCCTTGGGCTAGACTTTTGGGTTCATGTGACCTCCCTTTATATGGCCGCAGTCCTATCACCTTTTGGGATTTCGGGGTTTCTGATGTCGAAAAGTATGTGACTTCCTGTCCTTTGAATCCCCGATTCTCCGAATCTCGATATGACGTCACTGAGAACCCCTTGTTGACTTAGACCCAATCAACGGCCATGATCACCTACTAAACCAACAACTCTGGATCTCCCTCGAGACTTTACGATTTCAAATGCTGAAATGCATGTCTTCGATTTCCCCGATCTCCCGATGTGACTTCCTTTTTCGGGACTTTCCCCAAAAGTTGAGATTGTTGCCACGCGTCCTCAAGGATGGACGGTCCTCATCTACTTCGGGGTTTTCATCGTGGAAATTATCGATTCCCCGTTATGACGAGATGACGTCAACTGGGACCCCTAACGGAGCTTTCCTCATTTCGGGATTTCGGACTTCGCAACTCCGAAATGCAAGTGTTTCCTGTCTTCAGGATCCGTGAAACGTCGAACCCTGTCTTCTTTGGATTTCCGACACGTGTCCCAATTGGATGGATGGTTCAGATCAAACCTATGACTTAGTCTACTGCAAATCCAAAACACTCACTTATGTGAGTCTGGATAACCGAATCTCCGATTCGGATGATCACATGACACGTGTCCTTCCTAGGATCCACGGATGTGATCCTTTCACTGTTTCGGGACTCAAAGGGTCTCGGATTCTTGGTCTCTAAACTTCTGATATGTTGATGGTTCTCGATTCCTACCACCCGTTCCAACAGATGGACGGCTCTGATTTGTATCGGGGTTTTCACTATGGATTTACCCGATCTCTTGTCCACGGGATTTCCAATTTCCCGAACCCTAACACCTCGATATCTCGATACCTTTAGGGACCTTCACCTACTTGAGAGGGTTTAAAACCTATGCAAATCCTGTCAGATTGGACGACTGACGGGTAACTAGGTGAGGATCCAATGGCGCACGATCTTCTGAGCTTGAACTCCGGACACGGCTCTAACGTCCTCACTCCTTTATCAGATCGGACGGCTCGCAAAATTTCGCTAATTCTCCACACAGGATTCTAACCGTCTGTTCCTTCCCCCCTAACGATTCCTGCGAAGTAAATCAAGAATTCCTTCCTCGGATTTATCCACTTGCACCACAAACTTTCGATGCCTTCTAATCGCTCAATCTGCACCAACTCCTTGTGCTGCCTTCAATGGTTTCAAAGGCTTTATCCTTCCTGAGCTTTCTCACAACTTCGAGTCTTAATGAAGACCCTTGCACGCACTCCTTGCGGCAACCTCCAAACACTTAAAGTGTTGAATTATCTTCGACCTTGCGCACATTCTGCAGCAACGGTCTCTCCATAGCTTCTCAGGTTTCAACCCCTGGATTTAAGCTTGGTCTATGCACACCTTGCATGACTTCTGTGCCTGATTGCACCTCTGTGTGAATATGAGAACAAACGCTATCTCTCCTGAGCTTTCAGAGATGAACCTCTGAACCTTTTGTCAACGCACTCCTTGCAGACAATTCAACTGCACTCCTTGCAGGAACTCTTACTCAGACAGAGAAACAATTGAAACTCATTTCACTTCCCTTTCCTCTAAGATTTCAAACATTCAATAAGAAATCATTCATACATAGCATAAAATCA